>JARVZY010009709.1:0-24739 GCA_030686995.1 Artemisia argyi
TATCCAAGATAGACTGAAATCAAAGCCGACAATACCTGCATCATATTAAAGTTACATTTTACCACTTCATCAACCAAAAAAGAGAATGTACAATTAAAATGGATACTTTCACTCACGCTTGATGAAATCCTACCAAATCAGTGAAATGACACTACTCTTTTATGTGAGATTGCAATATATTCCATTGAGATATCACATCCAGTTGTATGTAAAACTGAAGGTTTATTATCAAGAACACCATATGCTCTCTCTTGTGTAAGGATTAGTAGTCTGAAACACCTTTTCTTTGCAGTATCCAAATCCATCAATCCACAGCCTTTATAGATAACACGCCTCCCGACACACCATCCGCTAGAAGCAGACCGTACCTGCAAAACAGAACGGGTAAGTATAATGATAACGCAGAAAAAAAATCAGGTCAAAATTATGCATTACTGACGAAATGACATTTACCTTGAACTTCAACATCTATGAATTTCATACGCTCACTTTTTGTATCAACCGCTAACAAAGGACCAAAACCAATAAGCAACGAACAATCGTCAAACGTAATGAAGCAAACCGGGTTTTCTGGGCTTGCAAAAGCCGGATAACGAAAATCAAAAGCAAAAGAGAGAATAGAGAATTAGTTCACTTCCAATAAAAAGGTGCATCGGTCTTAAGATTGCACATTTATATGTAACTGAAAATTGAATCATAAACCTCGAAGAAAGGGAGATTCAGTTTCTCAGTGACACGATCAAGAGCACTACTTGTTGGCATAGACCGTGCTAAACCCTACAAAATATTATAGCCAAAGTAAATTTCTGTTTACAAAATAAGGTCAAAGATTCTGCAAAACCTTTTTACCTTTGAGCCACTCTAAAAGTACGGAATAGCTTTTTGTGCATTTGTTGCAATAATAGCAACAGAGTCTGAATGAGCCACAAAGAACTGGCTACCGAGAATCATATTTCTATCACCATCTCCTGAAAAATCATTACAACGCAAATTTCAGGAAGTATTTGTGCAGAAACGTTTTCCAATTTAATAATTTACAATTTAGTTGTGTTCTTGTTCTTTCCTTTTGTATTGACAGGGAAAGGAGTATGTGGCGGGCTATGCTAGAAAAGAATAAAAATTACTTGAAACAAAGGATTCCATAAAAAAAAAAATTGTATTATAAATTAAGATCCACCCATTAGCAATGCAAACTTACCATGACTCGCAGCTCAAAAATCAGGTCCATTGTCACTATACAAACTAACAAAACAACAAAATTACCAAAAGCAATAAGCAAAATCAAATATGCTAATAACCTGAGAAAATAAATTGATTCGAACACAACACCCCCTAACACAACAACAAAACTATCCTAAGCCGTAAGCAAAATGAAATAAGCTCATAAATTTATATTTATATATAAACCCGAAATTAGCGAAACCCCCAATTATAAGAAAACCCTAATTTCCGATTAGATTTAATAATTGGGGGTTCCTGCAAAAACCCCTAATTTCACAAAGAACCCTAAATTAAAATTGAAGTCTATATGAAAATCAAAAACCAAATACTGATAACCAACCTCAAACATGCGATTTATAATACCTTCGTTGCAACATTCATCTCTTTGATCTCCATCTTTAACCTACCATCGCTAAGAATGTGTGTCGAGAATGTTCCGGTGCAATCGAGAGATATAATTTGTACTAACTAATGGAACGGATTGGGCTAAGACAGAGTTTGATTCATGTATTGGAGCAGGCCAAAAGTAGGCCACCAATTTTGGCGGGAAACCCGCAAGCAATAAGACACCAAAACGGCACCGTTTATGGTGTGGTTTAATATAAACTTTAATAAGGTGAACTAGGACCCTCATATACCATTAGTCAATATTGCATATCAGACTCATTTATTGTGTTTTGGCTTCTTTCTCGTGCATTGGAAATCATGCATCCAACAATCATTTATTATGTATGGGCTTAGCCTATAATAGAATGGTTGAATGTTTCCCAATTTTGGTATTCTTCAATCTAGTGATAAGAGATTGATAGACTTCCTTCATGGACTCAAAACATGAAAAGAAACCACATGCACTATGCATGCCAGCCCCGTATCAAGGCCACATTAATCCCATGCTAAAACTTGCCAAAATCCTTCATTCCAAAGGCGTCGACATCACTTTTGTCAACACCGAATTTAACCACCAACGCCTCCTCAAGTCACGAGGGTCCGACTCCCTACGTGGCTTGCTTTCCTTTCGATTTGAGGCCATTTCTGATGGCCTTTCTACGCCAGAAAACCTTGATGCTTCCCAAGATATACCGTCTACAGCAAAGTCTATGGATGAAGAATGTTTGGATTCATTTAAATCCGTCATTGCCAAAGTGAGTGTTACTTATTCACCAGTGACTTGCATAGTGTCCGACTTTCTTATGGGCTTCACCTTCGCCACTGCCAAAGAATTTAATATCCCGGAGTTTCTCTTTTGGACTTCTGGAGCTGGTTCATTAATATGTTTCGATCAATATCCAATTCTTTTGGAGAAGGGTTTGATGCCCATTAAAGGTAAATAAGATACTTGCTTTTACTTTTACATATCCATGATTATCTAAAATATCAGTTTTCTATCTTCTATTTAAAACAATGATCTTTTATTTGTCCTTTTAATTATTGTGCTTCTGTTCTAGGTCTAAAAGTATTAAAAACATACTTGCATCAACGGGCCATATGGCCTAGCGGCACATTTCAAATTACGTGTGTACATTTCTGACAATTTACAAGACGTACAAATGAGCGATTTGTGTATAACGAGCATCCATTATATTGTCGCATTGGGTTATGATTTTATATAACTTTATAGTATTTTATACATAGCAAACAACATATTTATCTGATTAGTTAAGTCTTCATATCTAAAATTCTTAAATAATTTATACATTTGTATCATGAAAAAGCATAACTTATTATTCATCTAATGTGTTGAATGATACAAACGTATATTTAAAAGCTAATTTAAGCCTTTGTTATTCTTTATTCAGAATCATGGCGACGGAGTATACAAATTTATATTTTTTCGTGATAATCAAAATTCAAAAAAAGATTCAATAGATTACACATCAAATTATCACTGACAAATATTGGATGCCTTTCTCGTGGGTTCAAGCTACGCTGGAAGCATTTGTGATATTTATTGTGAGATGTGTGGTAAAAAATTGCCGTTCTAAAAAATAAAAAAATAATTGGATGCCTTTCTCGGAGACTATCGTATGGTATGTTCAGAATAAAAAAGAGATAAGGGCTTTATGGTGGCAAAATAAAAGGATAATCATTTAGAAATGTAATTAACTTGACACGTTTTTCATTTTGATATACGAAATAGAAGATTTTGCAACTTAATTTCCAAACTTTTGAATTTAGTCACTTTGGTGTATTTTGTTAATGCAAAATGACCACTTTACATTTATTTTTTGTAACCACTTTATTGACAACGAGTGAAAATGATTATTTTATATGAGCAAAATACATTAAAGTGACGAAATTCAAAAGTACGGGATTAACTTGCAAAGTGAAATAAAACTTTATTCAGTTTTTTATATATGTCTTAAATTTATATTAAAAAAATATAATAAGAATATATATATATATATATATATATATATATATATATATATATATATATATATATGAAGTTGATTGTATATGGAAATCACGTGCAATAAAATCTGGTAAAAAAGACAAAGAAAAAAAGTACAAAGGTAAAAGAACAAAACAATACAAAACAAGAAAAAAAAATAAATAAATAAATAAAAAGGCAAATGCTACCACCCTTCCATAAATATTGACAATTTAATACATTTTTTAGAAAAGTATAACAAGAACAACTAACAGTAAAACTAAATCTCCTTTAAATTCACAATTACATAGTACAACTTATTCACCAAAGCACTGAAACAAGATTAAGAACACAATATATCTGAGATTGATATTGAGAATCACGATGAGAGAGTAAAATAATATCGAGAATGAAAAGTGAGAGAGAAGGCCGGATAAAGGGCTTATATAGCCAAATAGTCTTCATTCTTACACTTTTAGTCCTTGATCTTCTAACTTAGACATCTTGAGCACAAAACTTCTATTTAGCCTACAAAACAAAATAGAAGAAAGATACATTCTAAACCCCCCCCCCCCCCCCCCCCCCCACCCCCACACACACTCACACTTTCAGTTTTATCCTGGTAAACATCACAAAGGTTAATCTCACTGCACAAAAAATTAGGTTGCACATAAGGTAAACCCTTAGTTAAAATGTGTGCAAGTTGGTGTTGTGAGTCTACCAAATAGACTCAATCACACCGGCTGCAATTTTTTCTCAAACCAAATGCAGATCTATCTTAATATGCTTAGCCCTCTTATGAAATACAAGATTGGCTGCAATTTTGATTGCAGCCCTATTGTCGCAGAAAATTTAGATAGGTAAAGGATTTTCAACTTCTAAGTCTTTCAAATTCTTTAAAATCTAAATAACTTCACAAGTCACAGATGCAATAGCCCTATATTCTGCTTCAGCGGAAGAAGTGGCCAAAGTTTTTTGTTTTTAACTCTTACAGTAAACCAAAGAATTACCAAAATAATAGTAGAACCAGTAACAAGTAACAAATATCGTGGTATAAGGGAACTTAGCCCAATCTGAATCAACATAAGCTTTAAGACTTAAGTCAGAACTTTTGTTAAACGTAATTCCTTTACATGGTGACCCTTTTAAATACCTAAGGAGTCTCATAGCAAGTTTAACATAAGACTGCAATGGTTTATGCATAAACTAACTTAAAGAATGTACGGTATAAGATATGTCAGGCCTAGTTAAGGTCAGATAAATCAACTTATGGTAACCAGTAAGAGGAAGATCGGGATTCTCAGCTAATTTCCTCTTATTATTTTTCCTTTTGACAATGTCAGAAACCACAACATTAGTCTCAATAGGAGTACAGCTGCAAGTTGCTTACAAGCAAGTCATTCTCTGCAAGCAACTCAAGACAATACTTACTCTGTTTTAAATATAAACCATAATCAGTATCAACAACTTCAATCCCCAAAAAATATTTGAGCTTACCCAAATCCTTAATCAAAAATTTTGATTTCATAAAAGTTTTAAATCTATTTGTCTCCTCTAAATTGTTCCCAATTAAAACAATGTCATCGACATAAACTAAAAGAGCAATAAATAGGTCTCCTTTAGACTTAACAAACAAAGAATAATCACTCTTAGATTGCCTAAAACCATTTTCCTTTAAAGTAGAAGTAAGTTTCTTCTCATTCCACTTTCTAGGAGCTTGTTTAAGCCCGTATAAAGACTTATTCAACTTACAAACTCTCTTATCATCCTTATTAAAAAAAAACCTTCAGGTAAAGACATTTACACATCTTTAACAAGATCAGCATACAGGAAGGCATTGTTTAAATGTTGATGCAAGGTCCATCCTTTGTTAATAACTAATGTAACAAGACACCTTACTGTTGCAATCTTGACAACCGGAGAAAAAGTCTCCTCATAGTCTATCCATTCTCTTTGATTGTAGCCTTTAGCTACAAGTCTTGCTTTATACCTCTCAATTTCACCATTGGCTTTTAACTTAAGTTTAACAACGCATTTATTACCAACAGTCTTTCTACCAATTGGTAATTCGGTAATAGTAAAAGTATTGTTTTTATACAAAGCTTCCATGTAGAATACTAATTATGTTAGAAACATGTTCAAGTGGTATTGAGTGATGCGTAGAGATGAGGAGGAGGGAGGAGAGGAGAGAAAGAGTGGAACCTTGAAAGAAAAAGGAAAAGATTAGATTAAAATGAAATGAAGGTCCAACCCTCTCCACATGTGGAGAGGGGTATTTATAGTTACAATATAACGCCCACTCCCGGGCTGTGGATCAGGCATACAGTGGGTAAAGACCCGTTCCTTCTTCCACGGTGTTACTTAATCTAATACTAATTAACTAATGAACTAACTAACTACGAGCTACCTTAATGCTATTACAATCATTAGGTGACCGAGACTTTTACAGGAATATTTGTATTCCTAACAATCTCCCCCTAAGCGAGGTCACCTTTGAAGTTAAGATCTTTGGTCTTTAAGCATTCTTTAGTCTTTGTAGCTCGTAGGATCTGATTCTTCTCATTTCAGCACACTTCGTACTTCAAGCAAGCGAACTTGTGATTAGAGTTCCTTTGTGATGTGTAATCTTTGAGCTTCTTTGAGATCATCAGCCAAAGTAAATCTCCAAGCTCATCCATGGTTGTATTGCCTTCATGTGATGTAGTGACAAAGGACCATCATGCTCACACCCTTCTGTATCTGGAGACGTTGCATTAGAGTTGTGGATCAGGAGACTTTTTCATCAGAGTTGCGGAAACGTTGTTGGTAGTCTCTCAACAATTGTTGTAGCAAGTCTCTTATCTTCATTGATAGTGTGGAGGATGTGTGAGCATGAGGTATGGATTGACCCGATTCAGCTGGAAACTGGAGCCATCTGCGCCATCTTTATATGTGTCCCTGAAATGAAACAGTTAGCAATAAAGATAGAGAACGAATATGGCTTTGTCATTCGTTCTGCGAGGACAGACTACCCTCCGGTTTTGTGAAAACCAACCTGTGATCAGGTAGAGTCTCTTTTAAAGAAGACACTCTTTGACAGGAATTTCCAGCTTGTAGTAATGAATTTTCCAAAGAATCCACTTCGGAATCTTCATACTTAGCATGTTCTCATACCGGAACGTCTCAAAGCAGACAGCACGATAGAGTGAATCGGTGAATAGATATTCACGGATTGATGAGAAATTGATTTATAGAAATCACTCGCGTGTCATATGATAAACATTTTTGAGACACGACGAGAGTTTTATACTTTGAATCACATTTCCATCAAAAATACTTTTGTTTGAAAGATATTACACAATCAATGTGCTCGAAAGATAAGTTGGTGAGCACATTGAGAGGTTTTGGCAAAAGTATCCGTCAATCCATATCCTGGAACAAGTTTGATTCGAAATTGAATCGCACCATTGTTGCTTTCCAGTTGTCACTTGATCATTGATCCAAGATGGATCTCACATGTCACCTATCAAGAGCTTGAGTGATGTTCGCTCTAGAAGGATTTCCATCGTCATTGTGAGTATTAACATATCACTCGGATGTTCTGGCAATACCACAAGGATAATGCGTAGGACTCTAAATATTTTGTCTTATTTTCCACATTGTGTGAAACAATAAGCATATTAGGAAGTGTGTCCTATCGAGATTTATGGATGATCTCATGGCTCTAGACTCAATAGTGCGTTTTGATCCGCTCCTGGAGACTGGGGAGGCGTCTCCTGTTTTAGGTATCAACATAGCTCGCAATGAGCGGTCGATACATTGCACAGGGTTCCCCGTGAGAATGAAACAAGTTCTTTTAAGAGAACTTGAGTGGTTGGGAAGTTTTGGTGCAGTGCGTCACTGGGTCCATGACGTCTTGTCTTCCATACCGGCGTTACCTTAGTAACTGCCAGTAGCATATGTATTGAACCCGGTTTCTGCCCTAAGGTTGAATAATTGGAGGGCTATTTCTTTTCACCCTTTCTCATTATATTTCTTTTTCATTCTTCAACCCCTTCAGTGCTTACCGAGATTTCATCACTAGAATCTTGTTGGGTTTGTTCCAGTCCTAGCTCTATCTCAGTCCGCACTCTTCCCTTTCTCACTTTACTCCTTTTTTCATAATCATTCTTAAGGACTTCTAATCTATCTATGGATTGTCCCTGGGAAGATCCTTCCGGTTCTGGTGGATCATGGGAACTTATACCTAACCTTAACCAACCTTATAACTCCATGCATAAAGATAAATGGTCGGTCTTTGGTATAACTTCCACAAACGCCTTTTGCTCCCCCTCAATATGTGCATCGATATTCGAAAGTGTTTAGCACATATGTGGGAGCCTATTATTGAGTACAAAAGATCACTTTTGATTATCAGATTTCATATTTAAATCACATTCTCTCCCCCGATCAAAAATTTCAAATCTTTCAAGATTTTTGATCTCAATTGATTTAAATAATTTAGAAAGCGTTTTTGGGAGAGAAATGCGGTCAAGTTTAATATTTTCTGATAAAAGGAACTTTTTCATGCTCCCCCTCAAACTGTGAGGGAGGTTGTTATGTGTCAGATTTGAAGAGTTTCAAAAGATTCGAAGTTTTAATGAAAACTCTTTGAAGAATTTACTCATTCTGACACATAACCATCACAAATCGGATTGTTGTTTTTGTTTTGTACAAAGTGTGGGGAGTTTTGTTGATACATAAAATTTTGAGAAATCACTCTCCCCCTCAATCAATGACGGATGTTAAAGCATAAATATTTTCATAAACTATTAACGTCATTGATTGAGTGAAAATTTTATCAAACTTTTGAGTGCAATTTGATTTTCATTCAAAATTTCATGGTACCACCAAGTTTTGCACAAACACTTTCCGGAAAAATCATAGAAGAGAAAGTATTTGGCGATAAAAAGAAGACTTCTCTTCTTTATCAAGAAATAATGCACTGAAACGTACATTAGATCGAGGGTGCATGAATATAAAGTAATTCACGCTCGGATGAACGGCACCCTTTGTTAGGAACAACCGTCTTTTTGGCGACGTGTTTTCCTGAATTTTGAAAACCGGGTTGCTATCTGAAGTAATAGCAAACCATATTTTTGAAGTGCGGGTTGCAGCCTGAAATGACTACAAGCCATATTTTTGAAGACCGGGTTGTAGCCTGAAATGACTACAAGCCATAATTTTAAGAATGTTTTGAGAAACGACATGTTTTAGAAAAAAACTTTATTTGAAACCGAAAAACTCTTGCTCAAGCATATGTATTATTCCGTGTCATTATTGAATGACATTTCTAGAAACGTACATAATATTGATTACACAAGAGACATGTCGTGAGAAGAATATTTTTGAAATTTTTGTAAATTTTTTTTTTTTTTTTTTTTATGGTTATATAGATTGCTATTTATATATATATATATATATATATATATATATATATATATATATATATATATATATATATATATATATATATATATATATATATATATATAGAAGTATGTACATAATGAGAGATAGGATGCAGAAGGCAAGAGAAATGTTTATATGGATACACAAGGAGAGCCATAAACAAATAACAGTACAACAGAAACATTCCAGTCAACACACATAATTGAGACACTGCACCCCATTACTGATCTTATTACTCAGTACGTTGAAGAAGACGGTAGTCCCCTTCACGAACTCTGCCACCAACGTAGCACTCCAGGCTTCGAAAGATTCTTCGTGTCTTTAATCTCTTGCGGATGCCAGCCAAAAACTTCTTGTTGCGGGTTGACTCATTTGCAGTCCAGTTATTGGTATATCGTCTAGTTCCCTGGGCATAAACGTGGTATTCTTTCACTCTGAAGTCCAGTGCCTCTTCGACCATACGCAAGGTACCATCACTGAACTTATGTATTTCATTGAAGCGCAAAACTATGGGCACATTGTACTTGTCTCGAAATACAGTTGCTAGAGGAGATTCAATGACAGTAAAATCTGCAACCCGTTCTAGACTGCTAACATTCCATAGGGGTCTTGTGAGGTTGAGCTGGGATTGGTAGCTTTCGATACCAAGCTGAAAGTCTTCGACCCGTTTCCTGATGACGATGCCCCGGATCCAGTGAAGTACAGCAAACACAAGAGACTTCATTTCACGTGATGGTAGATGATGCAGCTTCCCTTGAAGATGGAGGAGGTACAAGTCTTCGAAATCATTAGGGCGTAGGTGTTTGAAATCCCCTTCAGATATGGTGTAGTCCTTGAAGTCTGCTCGTTTGAGTGTAATTCTCTTGAGATAGTCATATCCATAGATGGGATGTATTAGAACCTTAACCACACTAATGATTTGAAGGGGTGAGCGAACTGACTTTCGGTCCCCTGGAGCTTGAAACCGATCAATGTAGAACTGTTGTTTCTTCAACCACCAGTGTGAAATGCCCAGAGATGCAGAGATGTTATAGTCGCATTCTTGAATACTCCACATACTGTCGGGGACTAACTGTTCCAACCCGATGTCAGAATACTGGGCAGCTTTCATCTTAGTGATGGACAAGGCTGACTTGCATTGTCTACTCCCAAGCTTAAGATATTCAAGGTCTTTGTTGAAGAAGAATTCGGCTTGGATAGTGACGTTTCCTGGAGGCCCACCCAAGGGAAGTGGAGAGTTGTAATTATACTTCTTCATTCCTTCATCCACAATGTCATTGAACATCTTGTGGCATTCTTCCATCTGGTATTGTAGATGATTAGCATCCTGATGAAAAGCTTTGACAATGTTGAATGCTGGGCCTTCCAGGTCCTTCTGAGTGAGCTTAGAGAGACCCTGTTTCTTGCAGAACCATGCGATGAATGTTCCCATATCACCAGTTTGGGAAAGTAGGGAATCTTCAGAGGGTGGAACAAAACTGGTGGTGATTGCATTGATCCAGTTGCTATCATTGGTTGGTAAATCAGAGGAAGGAATCGTCCAGTCGGGCTCAGGTGATTGTGGTTTGCTGTCATCTGGTTTCCACCATGTTTCTTTGTCATCTTTGGTTAAGGGAACTTGAGGTGGATCATTGGTGTCAGTTCTGGTGAATGATTTCCACCACTGTCTTCCAGGAATATGAGTTGTAGAAGCATCATCATCTTCGTCATCGGATGACTCATCGTGTTGTGGCGTGACTGAATCTTCATTAAAGACATGATCTTCAGTGGCATGAGATGCAATGGAGGTCGCACCAGCATCAAACGTAGTCCAAGCTGCATACTTAACATGTTTTGCTTGTTTAGACGGAGCGGACTTGGTTGACTTGTCAGTCTGATGTTTTTGAGATGATGAGGTGGGTTGCGATGATCTGCCAGGAGCTTGTGACCCACCAGGCAATGACGAAGTGCCTGATGGACCAGATGCCCCAGCAGGTGGTGGAGGTGGAGGTGGTTGTGGAGGTGAGCCAGATGGTGGTTTGGGGTGACCCTGACGCCGCTGTTTTCTTTTACGTTCAATCTCCATATCCCGGGCGTGTTCCTCAGCATCATCTTGTAGAATTGATGCCTCCAGTGCCTTATACAGCTGTACGTGAGCATCGTGTCCTGTGTGTTGACTCTGCTGATACATACTGTGCTGCAGAATAACCTTCATGTCATAGATGGGAAGGTCTTTGAACCTGGACCTGAGAGGGGCTTCGAGAGCAATATTGACAGCTTCAGCAACTTGTTCGTTGATTGCCCTAGATACTTGTTGTTCAAGATCGAGATGCTCCAACCTGTATAATCTGCTGCTATGATTGGTGATTGTTTGTGGCAGTTTAAGGTTTACAAGTGTTTGAAGCATAGTGGCATGCTTGTCCAACTTCTCACGAATCTCAAGATTTTCTTGAACCGCATCAGCCGTCAAAGCAGCTAAAGTGTCCAGATCTAACTTCTTCTCAGAGTCAGCAGGAGCGGCAGATGCAGACGGTTTCTCTTGTGCGGCATCAGCTTGTGGGATGTCATCGTTGTTGGGACCCGCAGTAGACGTTGGTGCAGACTTGGTAGGAATGGTGGAGTTGTCTTGCACAATAGGCACATCTACCATAGATACAACTTCTGCATGCTCATCACCGGACTTATCACCTTCAGCATCATCTGGCTTATCCATGAGGAATTGATCGCCATAAGTGTCCAGATTCTTGTATGATGATAGTGTACCGGTGGGGCTGTCAGGTATCACCTCGAGCTTAGGATCATCTGTTTTCATTTTGAGGTTACCTTGGATATCCGGATATGCAGTGGAAACGAACTCATCATCGAGTGGATCAACAAGGGGAGCAGAATCTGCCGGTTTATCCTGTACAGGTCGTTGGCTGGTAACATCTTGTGTCGAGAGGTGTGGTTTATCACCTTTGGGAGCAGAACTGGTGTCAGTCTCAGAACTGCTGGATTTATCGGGTTGCCCGAGACTTGGTGAGGAAACATTCTCAGAAGAAATCTTAGCCGATGAGGATGTGGGTGAGCGTCTTTTGAGAATAAACTTGGTACTGGTTGATTTGGAGGCAGGAGATGATATTTTCAAGAGGGTTTGTGCTGCTTGTTCTTCTGTGGCAACATCCTTACCTTTACCGGTCACTTGCAGGATCTGAGAAGATTTATCAGATTGAGGTTCTCTAATGATGACCCCACTGACTGGTGGAACTGGTGGCATATAAGTTTCCTTCAAGCTTTCAGCAGTTGCCATTTGTACCATTTCTTCCTCAGTCATAGGCAACTGAGTGGAGCACAGTGCAGGATTGGGGTCTTCAGCACTTGGAGATTTAGTTTTTGAGCTGGTTCTTTTACCTCCAGTGGTCTTCTTAACCCTTTTGGAGCCTTCAGAGGAAGCAGCCGAGGTATTACCACCTTTGCGTTTCTTAGACGCAGATCTTGCGGACTTAGTGGAAACAGCTGGCTCATTAGGGGGTGCTTCCCGACTTTTCTTTAGATATTTAAGATATTCCTCATAATATTGAGCAGACAGGATATCACGGGTTAGAAGAGCAGTGGGAATATCCATGCCGAATATGATCTCTCGAGTGCTCTTAGAATCATATTTGAGGAACCCAAGTAGATGTTCGTCAGTAGGTTGATGAAGAGGGGATTCTTCTCTTGGGTGAA
The DNA here is from genome assembly GCA_030686995.1 of Artemisia argyi. Taxonomy (NCBI): domain Eukaryota; kingdom Viridiplantae; phylum Streptophyta; class Magnoliopsida; order Asterales; family Asteraceae; genus Artemisia; species Artemisia argyi. The sequence goes on from JARVZY010009709.1 coordinate 12,707, forward strand.
ACTTAAGAGATCGCTGAAGGCTCAGTATGATCAGCTTAGTAAACCTAACGCTTGGGATCGAGAGCTTGGCTGATCTTTTCTTGCCGTCTTTTTGTGCTTCAAGGTTAGCCTTGTCGACCAAGAAAGAGTTGATGGACTGACTGAATTCCTCCCAGATTCGTTCAGCAAAATTGATGTTCTCACGGTTGACAACCCCCCAGAGAATTTGTAGAGAAGGAGCTCTAAGTCTCTCATATCCTGATGTTTTACCGGTCAGACACAAGTTGATAAGGCTTGCAACTGCTCTCCATGGTTGATAGAGGTCATGTGTGATGACAGCGGAAAGTGTGGATACTTGAGTGGGATATCCAACTTCATTGACGAAGTCAATAAGAGTAGCTGGAGTAGGTGGAGGAGTATATTCAACATTATCACCCGTTGGTAGTATTTGCAGAGCGCTACCCAGTGTTTCCATGGTGATGTTCACCCAATGCTCATCCAGCTGGCACTTGTACAGGTTGGTAGTTCTGTCAAAGCATATAGTGTTCCAGAATTGTTGTATGTAGATGGAGGGGATAGAGGAGGATGCGGTAAAGGCATTGAAGAAGGTGGTATTTTTCAGTATGTCTAGGGCAACACTGAAAATGGGATGATTCTGAGGTCTATCCGTCTTAACATAGCAGTTACTTTTCCCAATAGGAATCCACTTGTTGAAAGGCAAAATGTCATCGTCAGAACGGACAGGTGGAGCCAAAGGCACTTCGACATTAGATTCTGCCATAGGAGCTGCATGTGACAAACATCACCACAGAAGAAAACCATATGTGAAGGTGAGTGTTAGTCAGCAGGTGAAAACCCAGAATTAAATGATAAGTCAGTAGGATCAAGGCCGAGGGTTAAGTATTTGGAAGAAATGAGTACACAAGAGAATCATTCAACACGTAGAGAGGTAGATAAGACAACTAAGAATGAGTGTCAAACACACCTACCCATGCATAAAACTTAGATGCCCTTACATAAACACATATCCAGACCACAACCAATAGGTATATAACAAAGTATGCCAAGAAAGTTTTCAGTTAGACTTAAACGCAGAACACTTAATCGCAGAAAAGAAATTTTATTCAATCGCAACATAGTAGACGCAACCTAAGTTAACCGCAACAGGTCTAGATAACCGCAACCAACTGAACCGCAACTCACGGTCAACGCACATCAAGTTAACCGCAAGTATAGGTAACCGCAGTCAATAAGTTAAATCTAACCGCAGTTCAAGAGTCATAGGCTAATCGCAATCCAAAAATTAATCTAACTGCAATTGAAAGGTAAGTTTAACCGCAATCAAGAACTTAATCCAAACGCAATCAGGAATCTTAGACTAATCGCAATCAAGAATCAAATCTAAACGCAATCAAGAACATAGTCTTAAACGCAATCACGAAATAAGTCTACACGCAATCAAGAAATAGATCTAACCGCAATCAAGAATAAGATCTAACCGCAATCAAGAACAAAATCTAACCGCAATCAAGTACAAAGTCTAACCGCAATCTAGAACAAGATCTAACCGCAATCAAGAACATGACTTAACCGCAATCAAGAACATGACTTAACCGCAATCAAGAAATTGGTCAAAACCCAATAAAGAACACACTCCACACTACGTATCATCAATCTGAACCAACATTTGACACTTTAACTAGAGTAGATATCTAATAACCTAAGTACCAACATCATTCTTATCCTACCTACTATCAACAACACTACCCTTGGAGTAATCGATCTAACCGCAAGCCCATCAAATCCAAGATCTACAATTCACGACCATGAATCCCACATACACGCAATGAACAAAAAAAAACATGAATAATAAAAACAGTATGATCTAACCTATGAGACACAAATTCTTTAGCACGAAATAGTGATCACCGCGGATATCCACCTAAAATGATGCAATGAATGAGAAATTTGAAAATAAGGAACGAAATAGCAAACGTGAAGATAGAAGCACTTGACATACCAAGAATCGAGCACACTGGAAACAAAATTAAGACTTAATCGCAGCACTTAATAGCAAATGAGTGAATAGTGATATGAGTTGTGATTAGAATTTTTCTAAACGCAAGAAATGAAATTTCTTAAATATGAGATGAAATGCAAATTGCAAAATGACACATCTAGTCCCTGAACTCTACTTATCACTTAAAAACTACTAAAGCAAGTGTCCACGATTAGTCCCTGCAGTTATAAGGTATGCCCAAGCAAAGAGGAAGTCAACAAGACGAACATAAAGTATCATGATGCATGATAAGATATGCAACAGACTACATAGATCAAGCACATAGACACAATGTGAAGTAACAGACTGTACACATAAAGTTAACCTGAACAATATAATAAATAAATAATGAAAAAAAAAACAAACACACAGAATGTACACACATCTATTGACATGGGATATAAACAGTGAATGGGTTAGTGGGTGAACATTGAAGCCCGAGTCCTGAAACTAAGTAATCAGGAGTCCATATGATGTCGACTCACGTGTGGGCAGACATGTCTTTAGTAGCCGGATGTATCAGTGTCTTTGGGCGCCACACACCGGTTATAGTGGACCTGTTGTGTAATCCCTTGGTAACACCTGTGTTAGTGGTACACACACATGACCATTTGTGACCATTCATCACGAATGTTCTACCAGTTGGTATCCATAACCCAGAAGATCTAAACTTGTGACGAGTTTCATGCATGGTTACATTCTTGTGATGAGTGGTACTATGATCATATTTCCTTGGTCTATGTCTCAAAGGTTTAACCGGTTTAAGACCATTTAATATCTGAGATGTGGGTTTTGGCCTTACAGGGTTAGTCAAACAAGGTTTTTTGTCCACCTGAGAAACACATCGTTTATTCGAGAATTTAGATCTTTCAAAACAAAAAATCTTTGGTTGTCGAGTGGTAGTTTGATAACAAACATTTTCCAAAACAGGTTTTCCCAAGATAGACGGTTTTGAAAGACTGAGTCTCTTTTGACCAAAAGCATTTGGTTGCCTAATGTTGGTTTGATAATCAACTTTTTTCAGGACAGGTTTTCCCAAGATGGATGGTTTTGAAAGATTGAGACTCATTTGACACTTTGAAACAACACTTGGCACTGTGTGCATACTAGGAGTTTTAGTATATGCGGTCAGACTTAGAGTGGAGAAATCATCGTAGTTAGCAAGATGTGAAACAGTCTGATTGATGTTCTCAGTATTAGTATTTTTAAGTGACTCATGTAGTTTATTACATTTCACCTTGAGATTCTCATTATCAACACGTAATTTAGTAATTTTGCAATTAGTTTCATACGCATTGAATTTCCATTTGGCGGCATTTTGTTGCTCATACATCTTGATTTGATTCTTAAGACAGTTGATAGTTGAGTCCTTGTCATGCAGTTGAGTTTTCAGATTGTTGATCAGAAAATATTCTTTAAGATCAGGCAATTCGGGATTAAGATACGGTTTGCTGTTTTGAAAGCATTCTTCTTTACATTGTATTTCAAGTTCAAGATCAATGCAGTGTTTTTGTAATTGTGAAAACCTTTTTTGTAATAGTGAAAAACTTTTTTGAAGTTGATTAAATGCCTCTTTATCAACCATGGTCTGGTCTAGTGTCTTAGAAAACTCAACTTTCAGACAAGGGTTTTCATCAAACAGGTCATTTTTGAATACATCATACAGATCATTTTCTCCCCCTTTATAACACATATTTGTTGAATTAGTTAAGAGTAGTGCACTGTCAACCTGTCTTAACAAATTAGTGTTATAATTAAGATTGATTTGATCTGTATGATGACTTACGTTTGATGGTGTGATGTATTGATCAATTGACGATACCTCATTGCTTGAGTTTGGTGTGGGTATGTTCACCATAGCCTGGGTCACTATTTCAGCAGAAGTGACTCTCTCATCATTTTCTGCATTCATGAGTTCAGTGTTGACCAACTTTGCATCCACTGTTAAACCGAACCTCAAACTATCACATGCTTGCTCATCATGAGACTCGACCTTGTCTTCATCTCCAAGTTCAAGTATTGGTTGTCTCTCAACATACTCTTTAACCTTGTCCAGGTATTGACGTAGCATATCTCTATATTGATCAACATCTATCTTTGTGTGTTCAGCGAAGCACTTCATAGTCATCTGACTGTCGTAGTCATAGACCACGGTGTATTTGGAGTCAAAAAAGTTATTCAGTTGTTTGCTGAGCACTCCTAGGGCTGCAGAGGATCCCTCGTTAGATGTTGCTTTTCTGACCAATTGTTGTCGTAATTGATCCAAATTCAAGATCATAATTTCCGTGAATGATTGGACATCTTGACCGAAAAGTGTCATGAATGCACGTTCAAAACCCATTAAGAATCCATTGCCTTCAAGCAACCTAGAAAGATGTGACTGAAGTGTATGGAAGCATTCAATGTGACATTCTCTTGCCAGTTCAAGCAGTTTGTATGACTGAGGAGGTTCATTCCCTTGAAAGTCCGAGCATGATTGTCCACTAGAGTCAACATACGATACTGGTCCTTTCATTTGAAGATTTGGAAGGAGGAAATCACATGTGAAGGGACAACCGCAAGATATGCTAACCACACGACCTAACCGCAGAAACTAACCGCAATGCACTTGACCGCAAGACACTTAACCGCAATGAGTTAACCGCAACACACTTAACCGCAGAGAATCTAACCGCAGTACTATGAACCGAACGCAGACACTTAACCGCAATGAGTTAACCGCAACACACTTAACCGCAATGAGTTAACCGCAACGCACTTAACCGCAGAGAATCTAACCGCAGTACTATGAGCCAAACGTAGACACTTAACCGCAATGAGTTAACCGCAACACACTTAACCGCAATAAGTTAACCGCAACACACTTAACCGCAGAGAATCTAACCGCAGTACTATGAACCAAACGCAGAATAATTAACCGCAATGACAAAAATCCAAAACTGTCACTTTCATTGCGTTTTGTTTGTATTCTCGAAATAGTAACCGCAGCAAACTAACCGCAGATTTCAGAACTTAATCGCAACCAGGCAATGGAACAGTGGACTTAAACGCAACCTAGAAATTCGTCCAAAACCAACTCCAAATTTCAAATAGCTTAATGATATGGTAACACAAACTGACCTACAGTGTTCTACAACCACTAATGAACGTAAAAGTACACCACAAACGTGTATAACAACACTAGAGGGATAAAATCAAGATGTTTTCCAAGAAAAGTGACACCAAACTCTCAAAACCACTCAAAACATCATCAAATTCGATTCTACAAGGCCCTAAGATGAAACCTTGGCTCTTGATACCAATTGTAGAATACTAATTATGTTAGAAACATGTTCAAGTGGTATTGAGTGATGCGTAGAGATGAGGAGGAGGGAGGAGAGGAGAGAAAGAGTGGAACCTTGAAAGAAAAAGGAAAAGATTAGATTAAAATGAAATGAAGGTCCAACCCTCTCCACATGTGGAGAGGGGTATTTATAGTTACAATATAACGCCCACTCCCGGGCTGTGGATCAGGCATACAGTGGGTAAAGACCCGTTCCTTCTTCCACGGTGTTACTTAATCTAATACTAATTAACTAATGAACTAACTAACTACGAGCTACCTTAATGCTATTACAATCATGAGGTGACCGAGACTTTTACAGGAATATTTGTATTCCTAACATTCCATCTTGGTATTCATGGCAGCTTGGCAATTTTATCTTTAAAAGCTTCAAAAAAAGGTTTAGTTGTTCAGTTTAGAAATAAAACAAAAATTTTCAGATTTTTGGAATAATTAACAACACTTTCAACCCCATACTTAACCTTTCCTTCAACAACATAATCCTGAAACGTCTGTAGCATCACAGTGTTTCTTTTTTATCTGCTAGCAACATTGGAATTATCATTACTAGTATTATAGAAATACCATTATTGTTAACATCAGTTGTGATCTCAAAAGAATCAAGTAATGCTGCAAACTAAGAAGGACTGACCTTATTACTTGAATCTTCATGTCTGACATATTCATTATGTATTAGATTCATTCTCAGTAGCATTTGTTAACTTTCTAAGAATCATCTATATCAAATGTACTACCTAGAACATTAGAGTCATTATTTGTGAAATGGTAATCATCATCATTGGATAGATTATGAGAAGTATAAGGAGTATCAAAGAAGTTTTAAGTGAGCAGTACCCCATAATCAGTTTGTAAAACATTTTTAAATTTATTCATTTTATAAGGAAAAATGTTTTCATAAACTTTCCATCTCTTGAATAAAAAATATGTTTGTCATCAAGAGATAAAAGTTTATAAGCCTTTTTATCAGTAACATAGCCGAGAAAAACACATTTAGTAGCCCTGCTACTAAGCTTATATAAGAGGCAACCAAAACAACTCAGATTAATGAAAGAAGTTTTAAAACCAAATAAAACTTCAAATGAAGATTTACCTTTGAGAACAAAAGAAGAAAGTCTATTGATTAAATAAGTAGCAGTAAGGATACACTCAATCCACAAGTATAATGGAATCCCCCCTGATAAAGAAGTGATCTAGCAATGTTCAAAAGATGTCTATGTTTCCCTTCTGCTATACCATATTGTTGTAGTGTATAAGAACATGAAGTTTGATGGAAAACACCTTTTGAATCAAAAAAGTTTTGAAGACTGTTATTTACAAACTTTGCTCCATTGTCACTTCTAAAAACTTTAGCATTAATATTAAAGTGAGTTTGTAACATGTTATATAAATAAATAATATGATGACCAACTTCATACTTGCTTTTCAACAAATAAATCAAAACAGCTCTAGACACATCATCAACTATACTAAGAAAGTATTTGAAACCATCCCTACTAGTGATTTTGTATGGACCGCAGACATCAAGATGCACAATATCTCCAACATTAATAGATCTATGATCACTAATGGGAAATGGCCCTCTAGTCTGTTTTGCTCTATGACAGATCTCACAAGGAGGAAAAGACTCATTATTATTGATTTTAAGATCTTTAATAAGTTGAATCAATATTTGGTCGGCAAGGTGACCAAGTCTGTGATGCCAAGTATATTTAGACAAACAACAAGAAACATTTTTATGACCAGTTTTATTACCATTAGAATCTTTGTCAAAAAATATAGTCCATGAGACTGACTACTGGTCCCCTGCTTGTCATGTTGCCCAAGACCTTAATATAACACTTGTTTTCATCAAATCCAATTAAAAAAACTTGCTATCTCTAGCAAGTTTATAAACATAAATAAGGTTATCACATAGTATTATGGTACTAACAACACATCATATAAAGTAATGTTATCGTTAAGTTTTAAAATCCTACTTTTTGAATCTTTGCAAGAGTCCCATTAGGATGTTCAACTATAAGATTTAAATCACTAATATCAACAACATAATCAAGAAGATCCTCATAAAGAACTATATGTTGATTAGCGCCAAAATCTATGATCCATTTTTTAAATTCCTTAAAAGTTTTAAACTTACTCAATAGAGAAATATAATTAATAACTGACATATTAGCCTGAGCATTGCCAGACCCCGTTTTATCACTAATAAGACTCATCGGTTTCATTCTTGTTCAGGATTAAATGGTAGAGAAACATTATTTTGAGAACTGGAAGCACCATTACCATTACCATTTACCACTGATCAATTGTTATTAATAGTCTTTTTTTTATTAGAAGGTTTTTTTCTTATTGAAATTTTCTGGATAACCAATGATTTTAAAACATCTGGCAATTGTATGTCCTGTGTACCCACAGTTCTCACAAAGTCACAAGTGACAGAAGGATTTTTAAGCACTCTTGGTTTGTTATCCACAGTTTTTGAAGCAAAATAAGATATCTGACTTTTAGTTGTAACATTAGTAAAAACTGAATTCTTATGAGATTCTAGAAATTAAAGAGAACACAGTTTTTTAACATCAGGTAATGGCTCAGTAGTCAAAATATTGTTTCTCAGTGTCATATATGCATCATCAAGACCAATTAAAAATTGCATTAATTTGATTAATTGATTATAATTTTTCAAATCTTTTGCACTAGAACAAGTACAGTTTGGCAGTTTAACCATAACATCAACTGTTTCCATAAAGAAACAACAGAATCATTTTGTCTTAGAGAATTGATCTGATGATGCAGATTAAAGATGACACTACCATTTACTTTATCATAAGTCTCCTTGAGTTCATCCCACACATCAACGGGATTTTTAGAAAATATTTGACCCATATAAAGCTCCTGTGAGATAGACACAGGGATCCAAGCAAGAACAACAGAATTACACATATCCCATTGATTAGCCAAAGATTTATCAGTTGGTTTTATACAATTTCCATCAATAAAACCAAGTTTGTTCCTATTTTGTAAAGCAATAGTCATGGAGATACTCCAGACATTATAGTTTTATGTCCCAGTCAATTTAATAGGAATGATGGGAGTGCTACTAGTATCATTTGGGTGAAGAAAGAGTCCATCACCAAATATAAGTTTACTAGCTTCACTAGCACTACTGTCATCATCCTTACCCAGAGAAGGAAGCATCATTACCAGTTGGCATATTTATACTTACTCAAAACACAATCTAATAAGGCAGAAAAAAGAATAAACAACTTGATCTTAAGGTTCAGGATTGTTGTTTAAATGGCCTTCGACTTCACAGGTTATATATGGAAAAGGGTTTAGGACAGAAAACACTTGTAACAGAAAGATACACCAAAAGATAATATAAACTGAATATGTATTGAATTGAATATGTACCGATCGAATGAATATTTTGATTACATAACTAGACCCTATTTATACTGATTGAATCGGTGCCATATGACAGTTATATCGAGTCTACAAAAGTAAACGACACAACCTAAATAACCGTTATATCCCTAACAACCTAAACGACATCTTTTGACCCAGCCCATATCTAATGTTTACAGGCTTTTACATAATACATAATATACACTAAAGTACCCTTATTATTTACTTTTATAACATTAAGGTCCAACATTCACCCCCCTAATGTTATAGACTACAATCGAGTTTTCTTTACTTGACTTCACAACAATGTGGGTTCATCGTCAGTTTCATAAATGAGATGTGCCTTTTCCTCCTTGTCTTTCTTCTTTCATTTGGTGCATTCGTATGCAAAGTGACCAAATTCACCACATTCATAGCATCTCATTTCTTTTTTGCTTTGTTCTCCTTGATTTGTACCTCTTCCAAAACTTCTTCCTCGACCCCTACCACGGCCTTGATTACTTGAACTTGCCATTAGAAGTTTGCTTGGGTAATCTTCTTGCGGTTCATCTTGACTCTTGAGGCGTTCTTCATATGTTATTATTCTTCCTATTGCTTCTTTAAATGACATTTCATCAACTTCTGAATATTGCTCGATGGATGCCACAATTGGTAAAAACTTCTTTGGAACTGAGTTCAACAACTTTCTTACTAGTACTTTGTCTTTAAGATTAGAACCAAGACTTTTACACTTGCCTCTTATGCTTCCCAATTTTCCCGCAAAGTTGCTCACGGTTTCGTTGGTCTTTATTTTTAAGGTCTCCAATTCACTTCTTAAAGTTTGTAGGCGTGCTTTCTGAACTCGGTCTGCTCCAATATATCATACTTTAATTGATTCCCATACTTCCTTAGCAGTCTTGTACCATGCAACTTGCATTAGAATATCTTCCGGCAATGTTGTGAGGATCATTGCTTTTGTTGTATGCATCTTTCTTTCATCTACTTTTTCTGTATCTTCAAGCGTTTCCCAAAGACCATATGCTTTTAAGATTGTTTCCATCATAATTGCCCTAGTGGTGTAGTTTGATTCATTCAGTTTCGGACATTGAAGTGCTATATTTTGCTCAAGAGTTGGTGTAGATGTATCTCCTATCTTCATGCTTTGTTGCTTTCTTACTTGTGTACTTTCTTACTTGATTTGAAACACCGTGGTTTCTGTTACTTGTGAAACACTAAGTTTTCTCTTACTTACTTACTTACTTTCTTTGAAACGCTAAAGTTTCACTTACTTACTTACTTACTTTGAAACGCTTAAGTTTCATTTACTTACTTACTTACTTTGAAAACGCTAGAGTTTTGAAAACAATAGGTTTCTTTCTTACTTCTTACTATATGAACCACAAGGATTCGGTTTCTTACTTCACTTACTAGTTTTGTATTTTTCTAATTTGAAATAACTGATTTTGTCTCCCTAAAATAGAAAAATTATCAAAAACTTTATTCTTACTTTCTTACTATCTTCCAAATTTCTGACTAACCTTGATCAATTTGGGATTCTATCTTGCTAATTTCTAATCAATTTTATATATATATTAAATTAAAAAGAAATACTTAAAAGAAAAAAAAAAGGTAAAAGAATGTTTATCTTTATGAATTTTCTGACCCTTCTTTCAATCGATCAAAACATCCCAAATCGGCCTATGACTTCTTTCTTCTTTCTTTTTCTGATTGGATGACGGTTTTTGTAACTGTTTTCTTCTTCTGGTCGCTATAAACAAAGATTGTATAACAACCCTTCGCTGTTGATTCTTGTTTTTTCAATCTTTACTTGCACTTGTTCTTCCCTGGATTGATTAACTCTTGCTCTGATGCCAATATTGTTTAAATGGCCTTCGACTTCACAGGTTATATATGGAAAAGGGTTTGGGACAGAAAACACTTGTAACAGAAAGATACACCAAAAGATAATATAAACTGAAATGTATTGAATTGAATATGTACTGATCGAATGAATATTTTGATTACAGAACTAGACCCTATTTATACTGATTGAATCAGAACCATATGACAGTTATACCGATTCTACAATAGTAAACGACACAACCTAAATAACCGTTATATCCCTAACAACCTAAACGACATCTTTTGACCCAGCCCATATCTAATGTTTACAAGCTTTTACATAATACATAATATACACTAAAGTACCCTTATTATTTACTTCTATAACATTAAGGTCCAAAAAGGATTCCTTGCTACTTAAGTGGTAGGTCAATAACAACCAAGTTAATCTAATAACCACAACAGATTAGCAGGTCTAACAAGATAAATAACACCCAGAGAGACAATGCAATAAAAGCAGCAAATCAACAATAGGACAGAAAAAAAAAGATTGGAACAAACTTAATATGCCAAAACGTTTAAAAAAAAACAAAAAACAAAAAACAAAAACCCAACAGATAAACCACACACAAAGTTTGAAGCTAATACCATCATTTCTCTTTGTTCTACAGATCCAAGTTTCATAGTAAATGGTTATCTGGATAGAGTTCTAGATTTTGTACCTGCCATGAGTTGTATACGTCTTAAGGATATCCCCCCTTTTGTTAGATATAGCAACCCAGGTGACGAGTACATGACCCAATTCTTTATGTTACAAAGTGAAAGAGCAAAATCAGCTTCTGCTATTATCTTCAACACTTTTGATGAACTAGATCGTGATGTTTTGGATGCGATTTCCTTAATATATCCTCCATGCTATGGAATTGGCCCTTTAAATTTACTCGAGAACAAAATTGTAGACAAAAGTTTAGCATCCCTAAAATCAAACCTTTGGAAGGAAGAGTCTGAATGTTTGAGTTGGCTTGACTCAAAAGCACCATCATCAGTTATATACATTAACTTTGGTAGTATCACGGTGATGACACCTCAGCAACTTGTCGAGTTTGGTTGGGGCATCGCAAAAAGCAATTATTCATTCTTGTGGATAATACGTCCCGACCTTGTTATTGGTGAGTCTTCTGTTCTTCCGGCTGAGTTGTTAAAAGAAACAAACAATAGAGGGTTGTTGGCTAGTTGGTGCCCCCAAGAAGAAGTTTTAAAACACCCATCATTAGGAGGGTTTTTAACTCATAGCGGATGGAATTCCACTATTGAAAGCATTTCGAGTGGAGTGCCAATGATTTCTTGGCCCTTTTTTGGTGACCAACAACCAAATTGTTGGGTGTGTTGTAACAAGTGGGGTGTTACCATGGAGATTGACAATGAT
>JARVZY010009710.1:0-24689 GCA_030686995.1 Artemisia argyi
ATACGCCTCACAACCCCAGACCTTAAGATAAGACAAGTTAGGAGCTTTTCCAGTTCATAACTCATATGGAGTCTTATCAACCTTCTTTGTTGGAACCATATTAAGAATGCGAACCGCAGATTCTAAGGCATAATCCCAAAACGAATAAGGAAGAGTTGTTAGATTAAACATAGATCGTATCATGTCTTGCAATGTATGATTCCTTCTCTCAGATACACCATTTTGTTGTGGAGTATATGGAGAAGTAAGGTGCTGGACAGTTCCCTCCTTTACTAAGTAATCTATGAACTCCTGACTCAGGTATTCACCACCTCTATCGGATCGAAGAGCTTTAATCTTCTTTCCAAGTTGCAACTCTACTTCTGCTTTAAACACTTTGAATGTTTCAAACACCTCATGTTTATGTTTAAGTAAATAAACATGACCATAACGGCTGTAATCATCCGTAAATGTTAAGAAGTAGCTAGCACCCCTCCTTGACATATGTCTAAGTGGTCCACACACATCTGTGTGAATAAGACCAAGTAGATCATTCGCCCTTTCAATCCTATTCTTAAAGGGTTTCTTTGTCATCTTCCCAGCAATGCAAGATTCGTACTTATCAAATGATTCATCATTGATCTTTTCTAAAAGCCCATCATGTTGTAGCTTTTTCATGCGAGCCTTGCCAATGTGAGCAAGTCGACAATGCCAAAGATAAGACGAATCCAGACCTTTCTTGATTCTCTTATTGTTGATGCTATACATTGAATTATTTTTAACAAAAGCATTATCATTATCATTCATATCAATTTCAAAGACACCATTCACAGCAATAGCATTAAAATAAAAAAAACACCATTTAAAGAAACTGAAATTCCATTGCTAGAAATAGTATGCTCAAAACCAAGGTTCAACAAACATGAAAATGAAATTACACCTCTAAAAATTGACGGTGCATAATGACAATTATTTAAAGATAGTACTAAGCCCGAAGGCAACACTAAATTAAAAACTCCTATAGCTTCAACTCCTGCATGCGCTCCGTTACCCACGTGCAAGAATTGTTGTCCGTAGGCCAGCTTTCTCTCAACTCTAAACCCCTGCAAGGTATTGCAAATACGAATGCCACATCCCGTATCATATACCCATGAATTCAATTTAGGAGTAAGAGTGAATAATTCAATCATAAAGAACGCACCTGATGAACTGGGGTTACCAGCTTTATTCCCTTGCTTCTTGAGTCGCAAGTCATGAATGTAGAGAGGACAATTGCGCTTCCAATGGCCCTTTTCATGACAATGGTGACAAGCCTAATCCTTCTTGTTTGGCGGATTCACCTTGTTCTGCTTAGGCTGATGCTGCTTCATCTTGGGCATCTTTGGTTGAGGTTGATAGGCCATGACCTGCTTGCCTTTATCACCTTTCCCCTTGCCTTTGTTCACATGCGATTTCTTCTGGATTCTCCCCCCATGAATCGCTAACACTTGCGGGGTAGGAGCCTTGACCTTGGCTGGTAGACTTTTCTCATAATCAACAAGCAATGCGAGTAATTCTGAGACTGTCTTCCCCGAGCAGTGCATGTTAAAATTCTGCACAAAACCAGCAAAGTCATTGTTAAGGGACCTGTTGATCAAGTGCACTTGCACATTGTTGGGGTAACCAAATCCAATTCTGTGAAGCTGATCAAAAGATTCTTTCATCTCAGTCACATAATCTTCAACTGGTTTACCATTACCATGCTTGCAGTTGTGTAGCTTGCCAAGTTCATCATACAATTCAACTGCAGGAGATTTCTCATAAGACTGCTTAAGTACATCAAGCATATCTTTTGGGAAAAAGTACTCAAACTTCTTTTGTAACTGAGCTCTCATGCTAGTGAGCATTAAACAAGCAACCTCATTAAACTTAGCATGCTCCACCCTCCATGCCGCCTTAACTGCTTCTGATTCAGTAGCAGCAGGCCCAGCAGGGCATTCTTCGGTCAAGTAATCTAGCTTTCCGGACGCCCTCAAGACAATTCTGAGCGAACGGTGCCAATCATTGAAATTCTTTCCAGTCAAATTTTCTCTTTCAAGATGACTCTTGAAAGCAGAAATCACAGTTGGGTTATCGGGTTGAGCCATATCTACAGATAAAAGTTCAAACATTAGTATTTTCGATAATAAATATCTTCAAGAAAATAAAATACCCATAGGCTATATTCATATAACCACCAAAATTTTCTTGAAAATCTAGAATCCAACTTTACATAGATTCCACCACATCAGTTGATCTGCTAGTGGTGAAAGTATAAAAGATGGTAATCTGTCGAACAATAATTGGCAAACAAGATTTCTAATTCCTAGACCATTATGGGATTTACATCAAATTGATTCATCAATTTGCCTTGTAAGCATGTTTCATCCCATCTCCTGCCTTAAGTTCTAGGTCTCACGCACAACTTAATTAAGTCGTCTACCTTAGAAACTGTAAAATTACTATCTATGGTCTCACGCATTAACAGAATTTTACCTTGTTATAATAATTTAGCCTGGGTCTCACGTTTACTAAATTAAAATTCCAAGTGTTCTTTATAGATAGATGGCATGTAACTTAAATTTTAAGGGTATTCAATTTTGATATGTCAATCAAAATATGTATAAAGATACATGCACTCATCTTTATAGCATAAGTTTTCATAAAAACTTTTTATAACCAATTCGTGAAATTAATACACAAAGTTTCACTTGAGGTTTAAGACGTTTTCAAGATTGTGATAATCAAGGCAGACTCAAAGGCTCTTTTCTAAGCCTTCATATCACGATTATGAATTTGTCTTAAAAGAGTTACTTTTAAAAGCATGTTGTACAAAACATCAATCAAGCAAAAGTTTATGGATTCAATCTCAAAACATGTAATAAAGTATGAATCTTGCTAGTCTCGCTTTGGAGCGAATTACCGTGCGAAGCGAACCGTTGTTGGCACATAAGACTCCGCAAGATTCAATCTTTATTACTTAGGGTTTCACCATTATTAGTCCGTATTATTTTCTTTATGAAAAATCACCCTTTTATTGCTTACATCATGTCAAACAATTAACAATAAAACAAGTAATCAAAGAAAAACAAGCAACTAATAATAATTAAAGTGAAACAATTAGCCACATGCAATCCTTTTTAGAAAAGATCCTAAAAATCAAGTCTAGGTATAATCATGCATGTAATCAACCAAGGCCTTCTCATCTTAATGAAAGAGAGTCACATACATTGACGAATCAATTGCGTAGGCCAAAGCTAATATACACACCACCTAGCAAATAAATTGATTTTAATATATATTGGAGTCTTCCCCAATTTTAGATCTATCTAAAACATGTGATAAAATATAAAAAACAACAAGATCCATGACTAACATGCATGTTTCGTCACGGATATAACCTAACAATTAGCACATAGGTCACAAGATACGTTCACATAACCGGTTAAAGACCTAGGGTTTCTAATGATTACAAATTAATCATTAAACCACAAACCCTAATTAGGGTTTTAAGTGGAAAATCGACCCCCCCCATAAATTAGGGTTAGGGTTTCAAATTTTATAAAAAAAAAATTAAAAAGAAAAACCCTAGATCAAAACATGTATCTAAAACAATTAAAGATCCGATTTTTATTACGTTTTAGTAATCAATTACATGTTATACATGGCTCGTGATGCCACTGTTAGAATTTAACAATCAAATAACACAAATATGCGGAAGCTAGGATTAAGTATAACACAAAAATATTAACTAAAACATAATAGGAACGTACCGTGGTGATTCTAGCCCGAACAAGAATCAAATAAGCAAATCTTGAATTAATTGATGAACCCTAATTAGGGTTTATGAATCAATGATCAATCCCTTACCGTTTTATTGATCGATTCCTTGATAACAACTATAGTGAGTTGTTACCTGGTTCTTGTACATACAAACTAATACCGAATCAAATTAATTGCAAGATTAAACACAAGATTATTTTTCTTTATGAAAAATTCGACCCAAAACCCTTGAGGGTTGTAGGTTCGATCGGCAAGAAAAGAGGGAGGAAAACAAAAGCCTTTAGGGTATTGTGTGTGCACAAAATATATGAATGAATGACCCTAAGATTTGTATATATTGTAGAGGAAACTTGGAGACCAAGCAAGGCATGGGGCGACCCCCCTTGGGCCTTGATCGACCGGCCATCACCCCACAAAGTGGTTCCAGAACCTTCTTGTCATCCAAATTATATTCTAGTCCTTTTCGTTTCCTTTTAACGATAATTAGTCCATACATTTAATAACTAACAATCATTAATCCTTAAACTTGTGATATTAATAAATATAAGTAACAATTAATATTTATTAATCTTTGACTCTCGTTTGTATTGTGTGCAATCCCGAGGTCTCGGGTTCGATACTAGTCATTTACATATTAATATTTATACGTAACTTTTAACAGTTATATCTAACTTGAGTTATAAAAGTATACATGCTATCAATCGATATAAACCCAAATACCTAACACAAAAAAAATAAATAAAAATAATAATAATAATAAAATAAATAAAAAAAAAAAAAAAAAAAAAAAAATTGATGCGTTTAGGATTGTGGGTTTAGGTTTAGCAGTTTTTTAGGTGTTAGCCTTAGTTTGATTATAGGGGCTGGGCTAATTTTTCGTTTAAGGTTGATCAGATTTGCATAAAATCATTTTGCATTCAGAGTTTGAAAATAAAGTATATGGATTTCGGATTTTGACACATAGTGTGTTCAGGGACAGAGCAAATACCAAATATGATCAGGTGCACAATTTTTTGGAACCATAATATAATGACATATTTTGATGGACCGGGGTGCATTTAAAATGCATTTTGAAAAAATTGATGTTTTTTCAAAAAATTAACAATACATCGAGAAAAGCATAAGGGTCCCGGACACCTGCGAAAACCCCCGGCTCCGTCCCTGAGTGTGTTGGAACAACTAGGGTTTAACATTTGAAATATAAAGTTTGTTTGGTCAAGTAGCGAGGTTTTGAATTTTGTCTAAATGATAATATTAAAAATGTTATTCCTTCCTGTTGCTACGAACTGCTACGCTCGCTAATAATATCCTTAATATATCCTTGAGTTATGATTAAAATACATCATAAATAATAAACTAAAAGAGGAGATGGCGCCGCCCGCGTTGCAGCCGGATATTTTCTGTATATGTTTCGGCTATTTTTTAGACAGTTTCTGTCTTTTTTTTTATTGCGTCTGAGTGTTGGCCAATATGTTGAATAGTAAAAAGATAATAACTCGATGCATGAGTGATGTTGTGGCTACACGGCAACAAAAGATGGCGTTATATTATAACCTAAAGTAGTTGCATTGATGTGCAGATTTTTAATGTATTACAAAAGATACACATGGAGTTATAAACCTACAGCTCCTGATACTAACTTATCTACATAGATTATCATACATACTACAAAAGATAGTTTCATAAGGTTTGCAGACCATATGGAGTTATACTACTTTCCTACTGTTGGTGCTTTTGTTTCTTTGAAGTTGGTTCTGGTTCTTCTTTAAAAGATGTTAGTGTTTGAAATTTACGAACACGCAATATTTGTGGTACGTTTACACTAACTGGCTATGAAAAAAATCCCGGCGACACTTTGTCCTCGGTATTTAACACTAAACGACTAAAAAAAAAAACACCTTAACCGAGACCAGTGAACGTTGGATTTTTACTGTTCTAAAATACCGACGGCATGTCGTCGATACTATGACAGAATTTAAAAAAAAAATAAAAACATTTTTCGTATTCAAAATATAATTTTTAAATTTAATATTAGTAGAAAGAAAAAAGGTGTACTAAATAGTAAATATGGACAACAAACAACGTTGATGGTTTGAAAAGGATGGTTTCGTGAACAAACGAAAACGTATTAATGAAGAGATTAGGAAATATTAGGTCATCTCTTTGATACATTTTACAAGTAACTATTAACATGTACGACTATTTTACAATATATGCTTTACAGATATTTTCAGTTTCTTGGCTTCACAGGTATGACTTGTTATTGGTAGATATAACTTACATGTCCTGCTAAATGTTTCTACTTTCTAAGCTAAGGGTATATGTTCATCTAAAGGAAGAAAATCTTTCTTACTGGTCATTTGATGAAACGATAAAATGTGGAAAACTCTTTATCAAAGAAACATTTTTTATGATGTTGGGTTATTTCATTATTATCAACTGATTACAAGCCAGTTTAATTTTACAACCAATTATATAGCATGTGAATTGGTCATCATCATGAAATAAATTTCAAAACTACAACTTTTCTTTATTTAAAACTGAAACTGATCATCATCATGAAATAAAATCCAAATTGATGAGTTTTAATTTATTCTTATTTATTTTTCTCTGAAAAAGATCTATGCATATAACCATTAAAATTAAAGTTCAAAATTATAGATTTCGAAAGATACAACTCCTCTAACAACCATGAGAATGAGATTCCTAATTTGGTCAATGCTACAACGTCTAGAATATCTTTGGCATCTCATGCTAAATACTCTTCTCCAGTTAAGTTTAAAACTTTACAATTTATGGTAATAAAAAAATACATCTTACTTTTCATAAGTTTTTAGGTCAAAAACTTTCTTTTATTGTTTAGTACTTTTTACTAAAAAAAACACGATAGCAAGATATATAATTTAATAATAAATCTTTGCTTATGATCAATTAAATAAAAATATAAAATCTTTGCTTAAAAAAACACGATACAAATTTGTATGTATTCAACTTCACATGGTTCAAGGTTCATTGTGTGAAGATGTATTTTTTGTCATTTTCTTGAGTTATAATGTAATCCTTCCGGCTCAAAATTATTGTCCAGTTTGAATTTTCAAAATCAAACTGGTTCAACTTTAACCATAAATATATATTTTTTATTATATAATACTTTATAAAAAATTATACCGTTAAAAAGTACAATTTAAACTCAATCCATTTATATATTTTGCATCAAATATTATATAACACCCACAAAAATATTTAAGGTCAAAGTTGAAGAAAAAAGATTAAAAATGTAAATAGTGGACAATAAATTTGAGACGGAGTGAGTATTATTTTTTTACATACATCAGCTATTTTATAACTAATTTTTTGAATTTTAATTATTCTGTGTGTCAATTCTCAACAATACTTGATTTGATACCAAAAAATACATCAATCGATATACAAAATAATCGAAATTCAAATATTTAGATGTTAAATAGTCTTATCTAACGATATTAAATACAACTCAAAAAAATAGGAGTACTCTATAAGTAAGATACATTTTTAGACAATAACGCTTATGGTGTACCATGCATAAGTAAACTTAACTTATAATCCAGCTTCACCTAGATACACTTTCTACCAATTATATGCATAAGAGAAATGACTAAAGATCGATAATCTCATAAAATCACTCATTCTATTACGCAAATATCCAACTAATTAATACACTATTACAAAATTATGTACCAATTCAAATGCTATACAAATTTTCAAACCAAACAAACATTTATCAATGTATTATGACACTCTTCTAAGATAGTATAATACTCCAAATTTCCATAAAAAAAAAGTATTAGTTCCCCAAGTGACGTATGACATATATCTTGAAAGATAGTAGTCAAGCTAGTAATAGTAAGTGCATCTTCTCGCCAACTATCACCAACCAACTTCTTGCTTTCCTCATTCACCAATTTAATTTCTACTCTATAAGAAACCAACACATTTCCTTGTCTTACATTTCATAACCCCAAAAGTCCAAAATTCTATAAAAACCCATATTTTGTACCTAACATTTTATTCACAACCCATTTGCATGTCTTATGTCTTTTGACACTATGTCAACGGCTAGTGACTTTCCTTTTTTAGGACCACGGTCCGGTTCAAGCATGGAACTCCAACAACTTTCTCGACGACCCAACCACCATGTTTCCTCGACACTTGGCGAGCTTATGCAGCTCGTCGGGGACGACAGGGACGTGGGGCCCAAAGTTTCGGAACCAATTCATTCGTACCCTTTTGTACTTTCGTTTAATAACTTGACATATAGTGTCAAAACAAGAAATAAAACTTTGCTTCCGAATTCGCTTGGTGGCGGAAAGGTTGAAATGTCGAATACTAAAGTTCTGCTAGACGATATTTCGGGTGAGGCGAGGGAAGGCGAGATCATGGCGGTTCTCGGTGCTAGTGGATCGGGTAAGTCGACCTTGATCGATGCTTTAGCGAACCGAATCGCTAAAGGGAGCTTAAAAGGTACCGTAACATTAAATGGTGAAATACTCGAGTCGAAATTACTTAAGGTTATTTCGGCTTATGTCATGCAAGATGACTTATTATTTCCCATGCTAACTGTTGAGGAAACACTCATGTTTTCTGCTGAGTTTCGACTCCCACGGACCCTCTCGAAGTCAAAGAAAAAAGCTCGAGTTCAAGCGTTGATTGATCAACTAGGACTTAGAAACGCTGCGAAGACGATTATTGGAGATGAAGGTCATCGGGGTGTTTCGGGTGGGGAAAGACGACGTGTTTCGATAGGTACGGATATAATTCACGACCCGATTGTGTTGTTTCTAGACGAACCGACATCCGGGCTCGATTCTACTAGTGCTTTTATGGTTGTTAAAGTGTTGCAAAGAATCGCACAAAGTGGAAGTATTGTCATCATGTCTATACATCAACCAAGTTATAGAATAATGAGTTTGCTTGATAAGTTAATCTTTCTTTCGCGAGGGCAAATGGTGTTTAGTGACACTCCATCAAAACTACATGATTTCTTCTCGGCATACGGATCCCCGATCCCCGAAAATGTAGATCGAACTGAGTTCACTCTTGACTTCATTCGTGAGCTCGAGATATCGGGTTCAGGTACCAAAGAGTTAGTCGATTTTAACAAGTCATGGACAAGAAACAAAACTTGTGACACAAGTTGTGTTAAAGGGGTCAAGATGTCACTAAAAGATGCTATTAGTGCAAGTATTTCTAGAGGTAAATTAGTCTCGGGTGCTACAAACATGGACTCCAATTTATCGACTTCGGTTCCAACGTTTGCAAACTCGTTTTGGGTCGAGGTTTTAGTCATCGCCAAACGTTCGATGTTGAACTCATGGCGGTCTCCTGAACTATACGTGACTCGGTTAGGTGCAATAATTGTCACGGGTGCTATACTCGCGACAATATTT
The DNA here is from genome assembly GCA_030686995.1 of Artemisia argyi. Taxonomy (NCBI): domain Eukaryota; kingdom Viridiplantae; phylum Streptophyta; class Magnoliopsida; order Asterales; family Asteraceae; genus Artemisia; species Artemisia argyi. The sequence goes on from JARVZY010009710.1 coordinate 9,207, forward strand.
AAAAAGCTCGATAATTCACCACGGGGCATCCAAGAACGAGTAGGATTTTTCGCATTCGCCATGTCCACAATGTTTTACACGTGTGCCGAAGCATTACCCGTTTTCCTTCAAGAACGTTACATTTTCATGAGAGAAACCGCGTACAATGCTTATAGGCGGTCATCATACGTTGTGTGTCACTCAATTTTGACGATCCCTTCGTTAATTTTTCTCTCTTTTGTGTTCGCTTGCATAACATTTTGGGCCGTGGGACTTGCGGGTGGGAGTATGGGCTTCTTTACTTTCCTTATGTTCATTTTCGCGTCGTTTTGGGTTGGGAGCTCGTTTGTGACATTCTTATCAGGTGTCCTTAGTCATGAGATGCTCGGGTACAATGTTGTAATGGCATTTTTGGCCTATTTTCTACTCTTTAGTGGATTTTTTATCACTCGTGATCGAATCCCTGATTACTGGATATGGTTTCACTATCTTTCGCTAGTGAAGTATCCTTACCAAGGTGTGTTACAAAATGAATTCAATGACCCGAATGAATGTTTTGTTCGAGGGACTCAAATATTTGATAACTCGCCGATAGGGGCAGTGCCGGATGATATGAAAGTAAAGCTACTGCAGAGCATGAGCAGAACACTTGGTGTGAGTCTAACGAGTTCGACATGTTTAACAAATGGTGCGGATATATTGAAGAACCAAGGTGTTACGGATATTAACAAATGGGGCTGTTTTTGGGTTACTATAGCATTGGGTTTCTTTTTTAGGTTACTGTTTTATTTTGCTTTGTTAATAGGAAGTAAAAACAAAAGAAGGTAAAGAAAAACCATGGAAAGAAATACGTAGTACTATTATCTCAAGCTGTAATTTATTACTTACTTTTTTTCTCTTTTATTTGACCATTTCAATGTTGGTTTCTTTTTTCTTGAGAGAGTTAATATATGTGTAATTTTATCGCCTGTTTTTCAAAGTTTTATTGCATGTTATGTTTGGTTTTGTTATAAACTAATTGTTTGTTTCCAGTTTATCGACTGTACGTAAATCAGTTCAGTTGATACTAGCTAGCTAGTATTGAATGAGCGAAGCATGCAAGTTAAAAGTTAGAAACACACATGGATATAATTCATTATACGTGTACATGTAAATGTTAGAATCCGTTTTCGGTAAGGAAAGTACTCGTAACACTTTTGACCAGAAGGGGCTAAAATTCTCAACCATTATTGCCAATTTCCTTGATAGCTATATATAGTTGTTACTTGTTAGGAGATTTTTTTGTTGGAAATTTTAGGTATTTTAGTTCTAGCAAACATATATACTCTAATTCCAAGATATATAATGACGTACACGCTTGTGTATATTCATCAACTTGTTAAAATAATTGGAATTGAAGTCGTCGAATATTTATATTTGATTGTGTTCCGTGTGAATGCATGAAATCCATTAATCGATCTACATCCAATTCAGGCAATTTATATACAAATTAGAGGTGATACTGGAATTATATCATCAGCTTTTATGAATTAAAGAGATTGCATTATATTTAATACAAAGTGAACAAACCTAAGCGTAAGTGCTAAATTGGTCTATATCAACGTGTCGTGTCTATAGGCCTTTATTAGCTAACCCCTCAAACTCATAATGCTGTTGCGGATTGATACGTGGGAATCGCACCAGGCTTTACCTCTCAAGGGATCTTGAGAAGCTTACAACCCCCACCAGACAGTGTACCTGATCGTTGTAGTATAGTATAGTGACAAGTACCGGGGGATTGATCGTTCAGCTAAGAATAGTGTCGCTATGATTAGAAAATCTAAATACTAGTTCTAAAGGTGAGGGATGATTATTTTTGTATTTTTATATTTTTTATAAAGCAAGTAAAAATCTCGGGTTTGAAGGATTTGGGCGGAATTAGTTGCTAGTCAACTAACCCAATACTAAAGATGCAATCAAAATAAAATACTAAAAATGAAAATAAACTAAATTAAACTAAGGCTGTGAGCAATAAGTGGAGAAAATGTGTTTACTTAGATTTCACTACTCCCTAGATATCTTTTACACGTTAATTACTTGTTATAGTTGCGTGGATGACGGATTGTATTCCTTAATACTATTCATAGGGTGGCGCACTTAATTCCCCAATCCTATGAGTGCCTACTTCACTCCTATGTCGAGCCGGCTAAGAAGCTCCTAACATGGGATCATTAGAATTTACTTATGCATTAAATGCAATCAATAAAACCTAGTGCACGTCAGTTCATATTTCCTAAGACGTTCAAACATGTTACCAATTGGAGATCTACCAGTTTTCTTAAGCCTAACATCGAATTCATTCATCCAATACAACTATAAACAAGTAATCAACACATAATTAACATCTAGGTTTCATTAGATCCAAGCAAACACAAGATAGATCTAGCCTAGCATGATGAAATTAAGACAAGAACAAGATATAGACAACCAACACATAGACATATTGCTTGAATTAAAAGAATACTTATCTCAATTACACATGAAAGGTATCAAGGGCTAAGAACCCTTGAAAAACCTGTAAAATTCGTACCAAGTTCGTACTTAAGGTTTCTCCAAAACTTCTCTTTTTTTTAATGTGAAAATTAGAAAACTATATATAGGAAATAGGGTCTGACGGCGTCAAGACAAAATTTGTGACGCCGTCATCTCGCCGCCAAAATAAATCTCGGACTGCCTTGATTCAGATCTGACGCCGTCAAGTGTTATGTGTTTCCAGGCCGTCATGCATTTTCCTCTTGACGCTCTACCTTGTGACGCCGTCAAATCTGTACTGGATCGTCATGGAAATTACTCTTGACGCCGTCAAGATTTTCTTCTTGATGCCGTCACCTACTGTTCCCAGCAAGGAAAATTAAGACTTTGGCGTTTTTTCACTTTTATGCTCCAAAAACGTCCGAATTGCTTCCTTTTCGAGATTTCACTCCCAAAGTACCTAAAATCACAAAAGAAACGATTTAGGGCAATATTTGATCAAATAAATTCAATTCCGGGCTTAAATGACCCCCTAAAAATGGTTCATTTTTCGCCTCATCATATACCCTTACACTTGAGATTTGCTTGTCCTCAAGCAAATGCACTTTTATTCTACTCAGAATACAAGTTAGGGGTCACTTAACACTAATATAAAATCAATTACAACAAATAATCGTTCCACTAAAGACCAATAGACAAGCACGGAGGTTATACGCTAGCACCTCACAAATAGTGTTTAGATACTCACATCTCTCGGGTGTAATAAAATATAAATTACAATATGGAAACGGAAGATATCTCTCACTACCTGTCATAGCAAAATAGATTACCATAGGCTTGGGAAAGGATCAAACCTCCACCACATGGCGTAAGCACCTAGGATAAACTATCAAAGAGGTCTTTTAAAGGGTTGTAACGTTAGGTGCGTGGATATGAAATACACGGTTTTGTTGGATAAAGAAAGTTTTACTGGTGGCGAGCTAACAATCTTGGTTAATTACATGTACAATGTGGCGTTGCTAAGCCAAGACTAGACTCGACTTAAGCTAATAAATGAAAAATAACAAAAACATAAAATGAACATAGAATAAAAAGGGATGGTAGTCCGTTTTTTTTTTTTTTTTTTTTTTTTTTTTTTTTTTTTTTTTTTTTTCTTGATTTTTCGATTTTTTTTTTTTTTTTTTTTTTTTTTTTTTTTTTTTTTTTTTTTTTGCATACACTCTTACCCTACCATCGAAAATAATACATCATAGGGGATGAACATTCCCCATACACTTGAATTTTTACATACTTTACAATAAACTATTCTAATGACTCGAATTAAGAAAATCAAAACACTTGGAGCACTATTAAGATTAACGCACGTATGGGGGTAATAAATGATGTTCTTCCCCATTATTCCATAAAATAAGTACTTTACCCATGAGTCCCAATCGTCCCAAAACAATATGTACAAGGATATGACTCGACTTAGCAACCATGTAATCAATTAGAAAGTTAACTTAGGGTTTAACAAATAACAATAATGCACTAAAAATGAGCGCATACACGGAAGGCCAAGGCGATTTGGGTGTACATTTAAGTGGGGTGTAACAAATTCTTCCTTTAAGTAAAATGCTTAAAGTTAGAAACGAAAAGATAGGCTCGGAGGGGTGTACTAGGGGTTTCGTGTACTAAAAATGAGTACAACGCTAAGGATGTGGGAAAAATTAGTTGACTTAACTAGCCAAGTAATATGAATTAAATGGTCAAGTAATTATGATACGGGTTAAACACAAGGGTGATCCTAATGCCTCTTATCATGTAGTAAATCCTACTACACGAATGTAGTCTCACTAGCGGTCTCGGGATGCATCACTAAAGCAAGTTCTAGAATCTAAATGCTACCGGTACACTCATAAGCACTAATAGTAAATGCTTTTCCTATCAAATCTAAAGGCGAACCTCACATATTTGGGTGGAAAATTTTTCTGAATATACGGTTATGTGCTAGTCATACAATCTCCTATCCATTAGACGCTTGCTATGGCTAAAGTTTCACTCCTAAATGTTGTAAAAAATTTTAAATTTGGCGCTAAAATTGCACTAACAAGTATTTCTCATAGTTTTATTACACATCTACCATTAAACAAAACAAACTCAAGCGAAAGTGCGTATGTAAGGTATCATCTTTTTACCCTCCCCTTACACTTAAGATGAACATTGTCCCCAATGTTCAAGTAAAGAATGTAAAAGTGAAAAAGTAAAAGAATGAAATCAAATACTCCCCTGATTCGCTCGGTATGGATAATAAGGTGGCCAGGTTAAATCTTCCTCCAAGAAAATGAACAATCAAAGCTTCCCTTCCAGAATATAAATCATCTTCTTGTCATACATAACTTGTAAATCCTGAGAAAATAGACAAGACAACCTCACGTAAAATCGGCGGCATCCTATATAAGTTACTAAATCCTAGAAAACAAAATAAGATATAATGCTTGTGGAATGAAGTTTGCAGATTTCCTGGAGATTATAAAACTTAATAATTCACAAAAACCATAAGACTCCGTTAGAAAAACAAAACCGGTAAAATTTCCAGATTTTTTTACACGTGACGCCGTCGAAGTGACCTGCAGAAATTCTTATGTCAAGTTTCTGGAAAATTTCTGGAAAAACTTGGTCCTACTTCCTAGAAAATCCTGCAAAACTTCATTATGACTCAATACAAGCATTTGACTCTAACAAGTACGAATATACATGTTTATTTAATATTGTGGAGAATCATGATCGGTTTGTTTCTTAAAAACATATTTGGGGTTTCCCCTTACACTTATCTTTTGCAAAAATACTTTTAGGTGGAGTTAAGACTAGGCCAAAACAACAAAGTAAAGTATTTCCACTATTTGATTGAGAAACATGATCTACCAACAATAAAAATAAAGCATGCATACGGAAGCAAATAACAAACAAACAAAATTAAAATCACACAAAACATGGGTTGCCTCCCAAGAAGCACTTTTCTTTATTTACGAGTCTTGTAGCTAGACTCAAGGTCATGGGTTACTACATGATCTCATCGTTGGTTCCACTCTCTAGGTCGTCTTCTAAACCAGTTTTGTATTCCGGACCTAGTTGCAAGCATTCTTTGTAGAAACCAAGCATCCTATTCTTTACATACTCTACTCCTCTACGTCTATCCTTCTCATTCCTATAGTAAGCCGCTTGCTTGTGTTCCTTTTCAAAATTAGAGAGAAGGCGGTATTGCTCAATCTTGTAGGGCATTTGATAGGCAACCTCATCATTCTCTTCCTTGAATCTAACTATCCCTAGAGTTGGGTCATAACTCATCCTAGTGGCCTCAACAAATGGTTTTCCAAATATTATTTGGCTTAGGCAAGCATCTATCACCGGACGAGGGTCTTCACTATCATAAAATCAATCTCATAAGTGAGATTTCCTATAATCACATGTAATCCCTTTACTCTTCCTGCAAAATTACTTATCAGATTCGTATTAGGTATCATCCTAAAATCAAGTTGTTTCTTCATCACCCAATTGTAATAAGTCCTAGTCATGATGTTCACAGGGGATCTAGGGTCGATGTAAGCTTTCCATATATGCATGTGCCCAATATTGCATGGTATGTTAATGTTAGAGGGGTCTCCCATTTTGATAAGGGGTGTGCCAAGGATATATGGTCTCTCGGGACTATCGAATAAATCCTTATGGTATTCCCGTTCTTCCTTGGTGGGCAACTTATCAAAGTACTTCTCTTTAGGCTCTACTTCCTCTAATTCCTCTTCCTTTTTAACCTCAACTTCCCTACTTTCATCCCTAGTCTTGGTTTCTACTCCAACTTCATCTTTGTCACTCTCTTCTATCTCCTTATCTATTGGCTTAATGGTGACAACATTGACAAAGTGGACATGTTTGGATGATGAGAGGTCCTTAATTTGGATTCCATTATTGGTGTCCCTAGTGTCCTTCCTAGGTGTGGCTAACGCTTTATTGTTGAGGGCCTTCAACAAGTTGTCAATCTTGTTGGTCATCTCCGTTTGTTGTTGGTTGAATTCGGTTTCGAACCTAGCTATGCGAGCTTCTTGAGATGCCATGAACTTAGACATCAATCCTTCAAGATTGTTGGTACTACCATAGTTGTTAAATTGTTGTTGAAAGTACGGTTGGAGGGTGGACCGTTTGGTTGGTAACGATTAGGCGGATTGGAAGAATTGGGTTGATTTTGTTTCCACCTAAGGTTTGGGTGATTTTTCCAAGAGGGGTTGTATGAATCACCATAAGGGTTTGGCTCGGGCTTGAAAGTGTACCACTTATCTCCCAGTTCGTCGGTACACGTGGATGCGTAGTCCGCAAAAGCTATTCCGGGGAGTTCCACACAATCACGAGTGTCGTGGGGACCACTACATAATTCGCATGAAGAAGTGATTTTGTTCACTTGGCTTGAAGGCTTAGGAGCTTCGTAAGATTTCATGAGAAACTTGACTTGGTCCTCAAGTTCCATGATCCTACGGTCGGGAGTGCTCGAATTGTTCAAAGGCAAAGATATTGCCTTGACCGTTTTGTTCAAATCACGGGGATCATTCCAACTTTCGTTGTCATAGAGAGCAAGATCTTCTATGAGTTTCCATGATTGTTCCGCACTTAGATCACATAGCTTACCACCGGCCGATTGGTCAATGGCTCGCCTCGTGGAGAGATCGATATGGTCATAAAAAATTTGGACTTGGAGCCAAAGATCTATTCCATGATGAGGGACTTTTTGGAGTAAGTCCTTGAAACGAGTCCATGCTTCATAAAGAGATTCATTTTGACGTTGTTGGAACATCAAGATGTCATTTCTAAGCTTAGTAGTTCTCCCCGATGGGAAAAATTGAGCAAGGAAACGAGTGGTGAGATCATCCCATGTGGTGATGGATCCCGCGGGTAAACGCTCAAGCCATTGACTAGCTTGATCCCGTAGAGAGAATTGGAATAGGCGTAATCGGGTTGTCTCTCTAGTTTCAACACCTAGGTCTATGGAATCTACGATTTTTAGGAAGTCCTTAAGATGTTGGTTTGGATCTTCAGAACGAAGTCCATGGAATGCACATCCGCTTTGTACCAACCGGATGGTGTCGGATCGCAAGGGAGTCACATTGGCTCCGGTGAGCTCAATGGTGTTTCGGTAGCCTTGGTGGCTAGGTCGGGAATATTCTCCTAAGGTTCGGGGCCTAACAGGTTCTAGTGGTGGGTTTTGTTGTGGTGGGATGACGGGTTCAAGGATGTTCCCATCGTCCATGATGTCGGGTGGTGAAGAGTTACGAACAAAAACACAAAGAATTAAGATAGACTAAAGAAAACCTAAAAATAAAAATAAAATCTTACTAGAAAGGAATCTAGCAAGTAGACCTAATAAAAAGAGATTCTAACCTAGACAATAACTATTCCACGGGCTGCGGCGCCAAAAACTTGATACGTGGGAATCGCACCAGGCTTTACCTCTCAAGGGATCTTGAGAAGCTTACAACCCCCACCAGGCAGTGTACCTGATCGTTGTAGTATAGTATAGTGACAAGTACCTAGGGATTGATCGTTCAGCTAGGAATAGTGACGCTAGGATTAGAAAACCTAAATACTAGTTCTAAAGGTGAGGGATGATTATTTTTGTATTTTTATATTTTTTAGAAAGCAAGTAAAAATCTCGGGTTTGAAGGATTTGGGCGGAATTAGCTGCTAGTCAACTAACCCAATACTAAAGATGCAATCAAAATAAAATACTAAAAATGAAAATAAACTAAATTAAACTAAGGTTGTGAGCAATAAGTGGAGAAAATGTGTTTACTTAGATTTCATTACTCCCTAGATATCTTTTACACGTTAATTACTTGTTATAGTTGCGTGGATGACGGATTGTATTCCTTAATACCATTCATGGGGTGGCGCACTTAATTCCCCAATCTTATGAGTGCCTACTTCACTCCTATGTCGAGCCGGCTAAGAAGCCCCTAACATGGGATCATTAGAATTTACTCATGCATTAAATACAATCAATAAAACCTAGTGCACGTCAGTTCATGTTTCCTAAGACGTTCAAGCATGTTACCAATTGGAGATCTGCCAGTTTTCTTAAGCCTAACATCGAATTCATTCATTCAATACAATTATAAACAAGTAATCAACACATAATTAACATCTAGGTTTCATTAGATCCAAGCAAACACAAGATAGATCTAGCCTAGCATGATGGAATTAAGACAAGAACAAGATATAGACAACCAACACATAGACATATTGATTGAATTAAAAGAATACTTATCTCAATTACACATGAAAGGTATCAAGGGCTAAGAACCCTTGAAAAACCTGTAAAATTCGTACCAAGTTCGTACTTAGGGTTTCTCCAAAACTTCTCTTTTTTTTAATGTGAAAATTAAAAAACTATATATAGGAAATAGGGTCTGACGGCGTCAAGACAAAATTTGTGATGCCGTCATCTCGCCGCCAAAATAAATCTCGGACTGCCTTGATCCAGATCTGACGCCGTCAAGTGTTATGTGTTTCCAGGCCGTCATGCATTTTCCTCTTGACGCCCTACCTTGTGACGCCGTCAAATCTGTACTGGATCGTCATGAAAATTACTCTTGACGCCGTCAAGATTATCTTCTTGACGCCGTCACCTACTGTTCCCAGCAAGAAAAATTAAGACTTTGGCGTTTTCTTCACTTTTATGCTCCAAAAACGTCCGAATTGCTTCCTTTTCCAGATTTCACTCCCAAAGTACCTAAAATCACAAAAGGAACGATTTAGGGCAACATTTGATCAAATAAATTCAATTCCGGGCTTAAATGACCCCCTAAAAACGGTTCATTTTTCGCCTCATCACGGATATATTGAGAATTTGTTAAACAAAAAATAAAGTAAAACTGAAAAAGAAACATAAAACGGAGTGTCCCAGAGTGTGACCTCAGTGCTAGACGGAGTCTCATTCTGATGCAATCCAAATTAACTACACACTACCAACACTGTGAAATCTGTCAGGTCTGAAAGAGAAAGACCAAGGTCGATGCAAAACCAAAATCAAATGCAGAACCACAGCAGAGCCACAAATATAAAGAAGAAGCAAAGCAGAACAGACGGTTGCAGATGCGTAACAGATTCAGATAGGTGCAGAGCACAAAATCGGACAAGGGGAAAAGAGTAGAACAAGCACGAAGGTGCATATCAATATAAGACAAAACCAGACAGGTGCAGAACATAATCATACAAAACCAGAGCTAAATTAGGTAGTGTGAAATCCGACGAAACCAATTACATGGTGGAATCAGACACATATAAAATCAGACATAACTAGGTGGAATCAAGAACCATGTGATGTGCATAAAAAAACACGTACGGATGCAAAACTAAAGTAAGTTGTTGAGGCCGAGATGTAATACATAACTACTCAATATTTAATTGGATTAGCTAAAATTGGATTAGTTAAAATTGTAACATCACCATCACCAACACCATGTAAGCATTTATATGTATAGACATTATCATCGAATATTCATGATGAACACATTAAACTGTTACGTCACAGGGGTCTTAAAATATGATAATAACAACATAATTAACATGAACGAGTAAAAAATACCCGAAACCATTGCGGATGTTGACATAATGTAGAGAACACTTTAAGCACAAACTAGTTTCTCTCCCTTGACCCACTTGAGTGTAGAGAGCTTGATGGTTAGCTAATGATTCTACTTTGTATGTGTTTTAGGGTAGAGAGAAGACTAGTTTATATAAGGCTTTTAGGTTAACATGTTCATCAATGACAACATACATAACGGTCAAGATATAATGAACTATTAAGAGTATTCATAATAATATTGAATTTGATTGATTACACATTGAAGTATAGGTAACCAACAAATCAATATGGGATGTCAAAAGACCATAACATAACATGTCACATTTCTTACATTCTCCCACTTGAAATGATATTTCTTAATGGTATAACATAAGACTATCAAATTAAATCTTATTAATCGTTAACATCATAAGTATCTTGACACAACAAACCACATTGTGAGGATTATGACAATCATAAACAGTATACTCGTATACTCCCTTCCATATATCACAACATTATGAGCTCATAACGCTAGATTCATAACTTACATATAAACGACATACAGTCTACATACTTGTTATAATAAAAATACAAGTTTCTTTTTCAAACACAAATGCATGCATAATAACGTAATTAATAAGAAATAAAATCAGAAATATTTTATTGAGCTCAAGAGTGTTTATAACACCATAATTAGTTATCAATACAACCAAGACCCATCTTAGGTTCATGTTGCGTAAATGACTTTGGTGGTAAACCCTTGGTTAGAGGATCAACAATCATGAGATTTGTAGTAATGTGTGATACACTCTTTGTTTATAAATTTCCTCTTTCACTATAAGGAACTTTATGTCCATGTGTTTTGCACCCTTAGAGTACTTTGTTTTTAGAAAAAAAAAAACTGTTGCAGTATTATCATAATAAATTTTCAGCGGCTTGCTTATAGTGTCGACAACCCCAAGCCCTAAAATAAAGTTCCGCAACCATAATGCATGAATAGTAGCCTCATAATAATCTACAAATTCTACTTCCATGCTGTTTGTAGCAACAATAGATTTTTTGGCACTTTTACAGGAAATAGCTCCTCCAGCCAATTGAAACACATAGCCAAACGTTGACTTTCCACTATCCACGCACCCAACATAATCAGAATCAGCATATCCAACCACTTCTAAGTGATTAGTGCTTTTATAAGTAAGCATGTCATCCTTTGTTCCTTGATGATATCTCAATATTTTCTTTGCAGCTTTCCAGTGATGAATACCAGGATTACTTTGATATCTACTAAGATATCTCAAGTTTGTAGACACATTAAACTGCCCACAACTGAAGCATATGGAATGTTTTCCATTTCCTTTCATTACACGTCATTTTTTGGACATTGTTTAAGACTAAATTTATCTCTGTGAATAGGGACTATACCATTTGAGCACTTACTCATATTGAATCTCTCAAGAATCTTATCGATATAGGCTTTTTGAGACAGTCCTAATAGACCTTCAGATTTGTCACGAAATATTGAAATTCCGATCACACATACGATGCCTCACCCACATCTTTCATTTCAAAATTCTTAGAGGGATATTCTTTAGTCTTATGCAATAAACCAAAGTCATTAGTAGCAAGTAAAATATCATCAACATATAGAACCAAAAACATAAACTTGCTCCCACTAATCTTGTGGTATATACATCGATCACTGATAATTTCTTTAAAACCGAAAGATTTAATGGTATCATTGAACTTAATATACCATTGCCTATAAGCTTTTTTAAGTCCATATATTGATTTCTTTAATTTACACACCATCTTTTCTTTACCATCAATGAAAATCCCTTCAGGTTGTTCCATATAAACTTCCTCCTCAAGATTTCCAATCCACTCAGAAAGTCGGTTTTCACATCCATTTGATGTAGCTCTAAGTTAAAATGAGCTACTAATGTTAATATTATTCTCAATGGGTCCTTCTTTAAGACGGGTGAAAGTCTCGTTGTAATCAATGTTGTCTTTCTGAGTATAACATATGGTACAAGTCTAGCTTTATATCTTTCAACATTGCCTTTAGAGTCGCATTTGGTCTTAAAAACCCATTTACAACCAACTCGTTTAGAACCTTCTAGCAAATACGATAAATATATGAAAGAACATTAAATCCTGTCGTGTAGGTCTCCAGTTAAAATCAAACCAAAATCCCAATCTATGAATTAGTTCCACAAACCTAAAAGATGTTGACAAAACCGTCAAACCATTACCGATAGCAAATATATAATTTATTCAAATACTCTCAATTGATCCAAAATAACATATTGCCTACAATACCACTGACCACTGATTCAGTATGTGTCTGTATATATTGCAAACTTCCTTGCCATCATTGGTCTCAGTAAATTTATATATATATATATATATATATATATATATATATATATATATATATATATATATATATATATATATATATATATATATATTAGCAGCTAGGTGTAATGGAAACAAACTGAATTCATGTGTAAAAGATCCATAGTTTTGATATCATGTAGAAATCAGACGCAATACTAAAATTATGAGATTACCTTAAGTCCTTAACAAACAAATCTTAAGTGCTAAATAGGCTAAACCAATAGGTTAGACCTATAGGCCTTTATTAGATAACAGAAGCCTAAACTCGCTATTAATTAGCAGGGGAGGCCCGGAGGGGGTGCAAACCCGATTCCCGCACAGGGCACGTTTTCGAATGGGGCACAAATTTTTGGAAAATTTTTAATATATATTATATATATGATGTAAAAGTGTTATATATATATATATATATATATATATATATATATATATATATATATATATATATATATAGATATATATATATATATATATATAGAGTGAGGATCACGTGCGGATACAATTTTTAAGTGCGGACGTGCGGATTGATCTGGTCCGTCCAATCCAGATCTGATCTTGACTTTTTAAAAAAAATCAAGATCTAGCGCTATCATCACGGTACCAATTTACCATGAAAATGATTTTTTTTTTTAATTTTTTTCCTTTTGAGCGATCCTTAATATTGTTATCTTCTTTCATTTTTTTATTTTTTCAGATTTTTCTGAGAACTTTTTATTTTTTTGATTATGAGTGCTACCTTTATATTAACCATATTATGAGTTCTACCATGATATTAACAATATTATGAGCCGTGATATTAAAAACCCATGATAGCTACGGTGATATTGTAAAACCAACGTGATATTAAACTTTTTTACATGTAAAAATGAACCGTGATATTAGTGAAAAGCTTAATATAATTGTTATTTTTATTACGATATTAAAAAAACTTACGGTGATATTAAAAAAACTGAAAAAGAATGTAATGAGTATTAGAGTGATATTAAGAAAATATGATAGTTACGGCGATATTAACAATTTTTATTAAGAAAAAGTTTTTATGATATTAAAAAAGTTATTGTGATATTAAATTTTTTATTAAAAAAAAAGTTTATGTGATATCAGAATCTGATTTTGACTTTTTTACAAAAGTCAAGATCTGATCTTGACCAAGATCAGATCTTGACTTTTGTAAAAAAGCCAAAATCATACACTAATATCATAATACCTTTAACGATGAAAACGATTTTTTTTTTGAAAATTTTTTCAGCGATTCTTAATTATTTGTTGTCCTCTTTATTTTTTTTTTTAATTTTTTCAGATTTTTTTGAACTTTTTTCAGAAAAAAGCTAATACGATATTAACGATTTTAAAAAAAGACGGGATATTTACGATATTGCCACTCCGCCTTTTTCAGATTGTTGACTAGATGGAGGGCTGAGATTCGTCCGTACCATCCGCACTAAAAGACAAAAACGTACCTGATCCTCACCCTATATATATATATATATATATATATATATATATATATATATATATATATATATATATATATATATATATATATATATATATATTTAGTCCTTGGGTTCGAATCCGGACTCCAACTTGGTTAGCCAGTGTTGCCTAGGTAATTTACCAGGATATGCCTTCCTTGTTGGGTGGGGGGCTTGGTACCAAAAAGGTACACGGACTTGAGATGGTTCCGCCAAATACCATTATATATATATATATATATATATATATATATATATATATATATATATATATATATATATATATATATATATATATATATATATATATATATATATATATATATATATATATATATATATATAGGGTGGCTTTATTTTCAGAACCCTGTTAAGTGCGGGAACTGCGAGAACTCCAATTTTGCATTAGAAAACATGCATGTTCATATAAAACATGTATGTTTTCTTACATACACCTTAATACACATGCCTACGTATTAAGGTGTATGTAAGAAAACATACATGTTTTATATGAACATGCATGTTTTCTAATGCATAATTTGAGTTCTCGCAGTTCCCGCACTTAACAGGGTTCTAAAAATAAAACTATTTTGCATTGATCTGTTGCACTTAACATGTTTTTATATGAACATGTATGTTATGCATGTGTATTAAGGTGTATGTAAGAAAACATACATGTTTTATATGAACATGCATGGTTTCTAATGCAAAATTGAAGTTCTCGCAGTTCCCGCACTTAACAGGGTTCTGAAAATAAAGATACACTATATATATATATATATATATATATATATATATATATATATATATATATATATATGGATGTCTAAAATATAAATATATAATATTTCAAGTACTAAACATGTATGCAAGCAAAGTTTATATCCTTTGAAGAACAATGTTAAAGGTTGGAGTCTTAAATCATTGTCCCAAACTCGTTGGGAAAGTCATGTTAAGAGTGTTAAGGCTATCAAATTGCAACTTGTCGATATGCGAGAAGCTTTACTTGAAGTCGGAGAAAAAGATAATGATGATGCAACTGCAAGTGCAGCAAATTCACTAGCGGAAAAAGAACTTGGTGACTTTGAGTTTGTGGTATCATTTGTCATGTGGTATCAATTATTAAGGGAGATGAATATAGTGAGTAAAAAGTTACAACTGAAGGATATGCATCTCGATATTGCTATTAAAGAAATAAACAGATTGATTCAGTACCTCAAGGATTATAGAGAAATAGGGTATTCAAAAGCAATTAAAGAAGCAAAGGAAATTGCTAGTGAATTGAGTATTGATTCGATATTTCCACAAAAGCGTTTGATTCAAAGAAAAAAACAGTTTGGTGACGGTTCAAGTAGCCAAGAAACTTCATTTACACCTGAAGAGAACTTTAGAGTCAATTATTTCTTATATATTGTTGATCAAGCTCGTTCTTCACTTGAGACAAGATTTGAGCAATTCAAAGAGTACGAGAAATTATTTGGCTTTTTGTTTCCACATAACTTTAGGGGAATTTAAGATAAAGAT
>JARVZY010009711.1:0-24681 GCA_030686995.1 Artemisia argyi
TAGAGCAGAAATTTGAATGATGCATCGCCGGCACGAAGGCCGTACGATCCTTCGAGTTATCATGAATAACCACAACAAAAAGCAGAACTTGCGTCGACCTTGTATTTAATAAATGCATCCTTCCAGAAGTTGGGGTTTGTTGCACGTATTAGCTCTAGAATTACCACGACCATCCGAGTAGCAAATACCATCAAACAAACTATAACTGATTTAATGAGCCATAATCAATTTCACATTATACATCATGGTTTAATATTTGAGACAAGCATATGACTATTGGCATGATCAACTAGGTAGCATTCTTTTTTGACATAGCACCATGCATGGACAAGCCAACACGTAGTAAAAATTGATTTAGAGAAGTGAGAACATTAAAAGAGGGCAAACAAGAATCGTCATATCCATGCACACTATATATTTCGTATAAAAGAGACCAAGCAATACTCATTGTGCCATAAAGTTAAAGCATGTAGAGACCGCATCAAAGTTCACCCTGCACCGTAAATGTGACGCAAGCTGAAATTAAACTTTGATATATCCAAACGATAATATTGATTAGGTATTCAACATACTAAACCCACACATGCAAGCTCAAGCAGGGTGGATCTAGGGGGTTCTCGGGGTTCACAGGAACCTATGGATGTTTGCCGCATAATGTAAATTTTTGTTAAAAATCTTTATTTTCTCTTAAATGAATCCGGTCTCTAAATTTTGTGTCAAATAAATACATTTTTTATTTAGTTAATCCATTAATATTAAAAAAGAAATACATATCTTCTTAATTTGTTTACTATTTTTCAATAAAATCATATCTTTTGTTAATTTTTATTTCCTTTATAATCGGAAGAAAAAAAATTATGCATATAATGACTTAAAATCATGTGTCCGCCACTCCTTTATGGCACGACTGAAAAGTATAAAAAGCATGAAAGTTGATACTGTAAAAAACAACACTTAACCACACATAACAAATCAAACACCAGTCATGCACCTTTACCATCGACATCCTCAAAACCGTCAGACTAGAAGCCACCTCTTCAGCATTCACTATGTTTTATTAAAAGACGTAAATCAGACGCTTGCCGTACAGTACTTCCTTATTTCAGAAGCAACTTCATATCTTCATTCTTTGACCCATGCAATTACAGTAATAAATGTTTCACTACAATTCACCATGCTTCATAAGCGCGCATGACAAACATTCCTCTGATCTAATTATTCTTCTTCATGTTTTGATTAAAAACATTTTGGTCAATATATGTTTCCGTATATATTTCTTTTCCTTTTGGCGTTTCCGATAAATCTTTGGATCCTTGGGTGAAGACGCGCGGTGGCAGTGAATTTTTGAGCTTTCTTTTTATATAAGAGTTTGCCTAGTAAGAGCCCATAGAGCATCAATGGTTAGGTGTATTGTGACTTGAGAAATTCGAAAGGGATTAAATTATTGACCACAATCATTCTAAATATTTTCCAATATGATTTTATAACCATTAGACGATTAGTATTAGGCCCGTTATGTATTTGGCCCATATTGTATCTTATATCTATATTACATTATAAAGTATTTGAGACTTACTACAAAAGGAAGTTTTAAAATTTTAATACCAAAAACATTACTATTAAAGGAAAAGTAGAAAATTAATGTAAAATATGAAAATTTAAGTCTAATTTAAACCATATGTAACCCCCTCCAATAATTATACATTTTAATGAAAGTGTTTATAAGAAAAACTCACTATTAACTATCAATTTAATGCTAATATTTAAAAAATAAAAGTGTTCACCATTTACACTATTAATAATTTAGACGTTTTACTTTTGAAAAACATATTTCTAATATTTTATATTATTTGAGATATGCTAGATAAGGAAATTTAAAATAAAAAATATTTGCTCGCTAAAAAAATAGTCACCGGGTACCCGCCGCCGCATTGCGCGAGTACCCTTCTATTATTATCTCATGTACCGAACATATTATTCATATTATCATAAACTTACATGGTATCGCAGCCTGGTTCCTAGCTATCCCTAAAACCCTAAATTTTTTTTTTTTTTTTTTTTTTTCCCCTTACCGTCATCCACCACAAGAAATCAATATCACACCACTTATTCTACCTCCATTATTGTTTTTCAATTCATATTAACAATGTTTGGGTTGCCTACGTAAATATGCATGTGTATTTGCATATAATACTTTCATAAGTCAATTGCATATCTCACTCTTTTTCTTCTGTTAACTAAATCGTTTTTTTTTTTTTTTTTCCTTGTTTGTCGACCAAGTGTGTTGTCGACGTGCGTTCCCTTCCCTTTGTTTGTCGACCTTGTGTGTTTAGTTTGTTTGTTCGATTGATATCTATAACCATGATTACGGATACAAATCCCCCCGCACCCATCCTCACTTTGTCGGATAAACTTATGGCCATGCAATTTTTCAAGGCGCGTTTGGTGTCGGTTTTATCTTTGTTTTTACAATAGTCGATCGGCTTTGCAATTTTTCAGTGTTCTTAGTTTCATAGCTGAATGTTCCACTATTCTAATCGATCACCTTTTAAGAAAACTGTAAAATGACAGAAGTATGTTTTCTCAAAAAGACCGGGTTTTAAACTAAACTTTAGGCCTACAAAGAGCATTAGGGCCGTCGGCTCTCAACATAAATGGCACACAAACTATCCTCAGTTGTAAACAAGCCATTGTAAAAGTACTTACAATTTTTATTTGTTTTTTGTTGAAGTGTCATTCTTCCAAACTATTTTCGTCCTTGAACATCCGCTCTCTTGCCATTGTTGCCTGAGATATCAACATCAGCAAGGACCGTTATCAGTTGGTGGTATAACATAGTTTCAAAATCAAAACAAACTTGTTGGTCAAATAAAGAACCTGTTTTTCCCAATTAGTAAAATATGTAACAAGAGTAAGCAGAATGCATTGTGCAACTAATCCGATAATTAGTCCACACCATAATCCCACTCCTTTTAGATGCACCACAAAGCCGAGGATTAGAGCCATAGGGATTCCTGTGAGATAATACGACCCAAGATTTATGTAAGCCCCAATATGTTGCCACCCGCTCCCTCTAGCAATTCCTGTGTAGCAAAAGCAACGCTTATTAGCTTCTTACGGTTGTCAACTCCAACTAGTTTTGATTAAGGTTTAAGCTTTAAGAACCTGAAAGAATTGCTTGCACTGTGTCTGCAGATATAGAGAAACATATAAGAAGGGTGATCTCTTTGACATAGTCAACTAGTTCCTTCTCGTTACCAAATGCGTATCCTAGAACAGAACGGAAACAGAATAGAGTGGCACTAGCTATTATCACTTCCATTGCTCCAAGAACAAATACAGCCAGGAGAGCCACTTTTGCAGCATCAGGATTTCCAGCCCCTAATTCATTGGCTACTCGAGTGCTACGAAAAGCCATTATTACTTTGTTATACTAGAGTTATGACCACTATGGGAAAAATGTAGACAGTGTTAAGTTATAAAGAAACCTTGCGGCAGCCCCAAGCGAGTATGGTATGTAGTAGTGTAATGTAGCAATTGTTAGACTGCAAAAGGTTATACGAATACGTTAAATTATTATAAATCAAGGGTCTTTCATCAAGTTTTATGTCATTTTGTTAAAAAGTTACAAAATGGATGATGAACTTCACAAAAATTCTTATATATTGGGTTGTTAATAGAAGATTACCATATTGAAAGAACTGAAGTCTCTAATTGGGGATTTGGCAAGAGCCCCGACAGTAAAATAACGATTTCGTATGACCACCATTCGAGACTATACAACAACAGAAACAAAATTATCCTTGTGAATAATCAAGCATGGAGTACATAAAGTTAGTCCTAGGACATGTTTTAGAGGTCAACCAAACTATACCAAATCATGGCGGCTGATGGGATGCCAAAGTGAAAGAACTCTTTGATACTTGGTAAAACATCTCCGGAACACGTTACCCGAGTCTTTTTACAATCTTTAGATCGATACATGTAAATCCCAAGAAAAATCACGTTCAAGGTGTAGGAAATCCCAATGGCTAATGCTGCTCCAACATTACCTAACCCGAGCTTAAACACTAGAGCCCAACATACTGGTACATGGATAACAAGTACAGCTATTGAGCTCCATAGCATAGGAAATATGAGGCTTTGTGATTGTAAGTACCTTATGATCAACTGGAGTATGGCGTAGGGGAAAAGGGTAGGAATGAGCCACACTGAGAACTTACATGCTTCTGCTGAAATTAAAGGATCTTGGCCAAGAAGGATTAAGAGTTTGTCGATGTAAATCCACAGTATGGAAATTGGGAAACAAACTATAATGAGTGAGATTATGGCACCATGCATATAGGTGCTGAGCTTTGCATACTGGCCTGCTCCATAAGCTTGCCCGCATAAAGTTTCCAATGCACTTGCCATTCCAAACTGTCAATTTTGGTTGGTTTTGATGCATCAACCATCAGGGTGCGGGTTCAAATTTCAACATGTATAAGTATACTTAAGTATTTGCATTTTTTTAAAATATAAATCTGTCTTGATCGATTTTAAAGATGAAAACCCTTGTTCTGCTTACTCACACACCTACTTATTTCTTAGAAAGGACTTGAACTGTGATGATACCGTATATCTTAGCCGATTCAATCACCCCCAAGTCAAAATTAAGTTTAAAGACTAATATATATAAGAACATCACTATAGTTTCAAGCTTCAAATAACTACGCTTGTGTTTCGAAAGCGTA
This sequence comes from Artemisia argyi, assembly GCA_030686995.1. Taxonomy (NCBI): domain Eukaryota; kingdom Viridiplantae; phylum Streptophyta; class Magnoliopsida; order Asterales; family Asteraceae; genus Artemisia; species Artemisia argyi. The sequence goes on from JARVZY010009711.1 coordinate 4,734, forward strand.
GTTAACCAAACTTTGAAAAATGTAACTTTTTGTTTCGCGGTCTCCTTAAAATATTCTGAAAGGCAAAAAACACAAAGAAAAGGTGTGAGGATATTACGAGTAGGCTGAAACCCGTGACATTAGTAAGTGAGGTAGCGACAGCAGTTCCAGCAAGTTCTAGCTCACCCAGGTGTCCAACCATCGACATAGATGCCACTCGCAAAAGATTTTGCGACACGGTCACTACTACCATTGGCAAGGCTATGTAACAAGTTTTCTTCACCTCCTGCAGTACAACCTGCCATCTCTGTGGCTGATCAGCCTTGGTCAGTAGCCCATCCTCCATGACTGCGCTCTTTCTTTGTATTATTGCTAATATATGACTAGCTAGATACTATATATATAGACCAAGTGTATAAGAGTTGGTGCAATATCACTCTCGAAGTCTCGAGTAATAATTGCACCATAATGTATACAATACGAGTGGTAGTTTTTAGCTGACATACAAATTTAGTATATTTATTGTTTCTAAGATCGAGATAAGATGCGATATATTTTTTTTAATATTATTATTATTATTATTTTACTCCTAAAATTGTAAAGAGAAAAAAGTGATTGTGTTGAAAACACAATATATATGTTAGAAAAAGTTATTAAAAAAATAAAGTTTTGCTAAACATTTACATAAAGGCTATGTCGGAGAAAAAGAATATGCATAACTGACGATACAAGGAGTTAGTTGAAATAGGTTAGATTCGTGGTGTGATAACTGAAAATACAAATATTATAGTTAATGCATGTCTGAATACCTTTAACATACCCTTAAGGTTATGTTTAACAATTTCTAAAAAAAAACATGTACTCCGTATCATCAACAATGTGGTTGTCTGGAGTAGGCCATATTACGAATGTAAACGGTTTGACTAAGCATAACGAACAAGGATATAACACAATCTATTGGGTCAAAAAATATATATTGGGCCAACCTAACCCAACCTAAAATTATTGACTTTTGAGTTTTGATAGCTCAAGCTAGGGCTGAGCAAAACCCGACCGACACCCGAAAACCGTCCCGATCCCGACATCCCGAATCGTCCCGAATCCCGAACCGACCATAATCGGGTCGGGACTCGGTTTGGGTTTTTCAGCTTATCGGGATTCGGGTCGGGTCGGGAGTCGGGACGAAGTCGGGATTACAAAGAAAAAACATACAAATCGGTAGTGTTTCGGGACTCGGGACGGGATTCGGGACGATTCGGGCTTGACTCGGGTCGGGATTCGGTTAGGATTTTCATGCTTGTCGGGATTCGGGCTTTGTCGGGACGGGTCGGGTTTCGGCCCGATGCACACCCCTAGCTCAAGCTATCCGATCAAACCTATTATGAACTTTTTTTTTTTTTTTTTTTGAAAATATCTATTATGAATTTGATACTAACACTTACATAATCTATTACCTTATTATTAATTTAAATAATTTTGTTCCAAATTAGTTCACTAACATACTAAGATATCCAAAACAAAAACGATAATTATATCTAATTAAATTTGATTTATTTATAAGCTTCGTGCGTGCATGGTAAGACGATACACACTTGTAATACACGAATATTAAACAAAATACATATCAAACGTTACAAATATCAAAACTCTATAAACATACAAGATTCGAAAAATAAAGTAAAAAACATTAGATCATATAAAAATCAGAACAGTACATATTACGTACAGAAAGGAAGTATTATTACCGGATTTCTTAAACAGCTAAAATACCATTTTAATTAACTTGGTAATTTATTATCAAAATTACACGAAGTACGTTGAAAACCCATAAACATACCTAAACAAGAATGGAGTAAAACAAATACATCACAAAAGACATTCGTATATTCGAGACACATATATAACCATCATGATCAGTTACATGTAGGATAAGTTACACCACATTGAGCCGCAACCCTCCTAGCACCAGGATGTCGAAGATATGCACCAAAAGTCGAGTCATGTCGTTCACGGAAAATACAACTCTCCTGACTCTTGAACCTCCTACAACAGTCTTGTGATGGCGGCATGTTTGAGACAAAAGATTGTAGACACCAACTAATTTGTACAGGATCACATCTAGATTGCGCTTCAGTGAGTTGCAACTGTCCAACAGAAAGTAGTAGCGCCATGAGAGCGACTACGAAGCATCGAACGGAGAATTCCATCAGATAGAACGTTGCAATTACAAGATGGTCAAATAGAGATGAAGGGTTGTGAATTTGGAAATGAATTGGTTGGCCTGAATTTATAGAACTGGTGTATAGGTGGGAATGATTGGATTTTGTGTCATCGTTCTTACCTTTAAGTCTTTATTAAATCCAAAAAGATCAATACAGGATCTGAATTGTCAAATTATGTTACAATGTTTTCAAAAATCCTTTTGTATGGATTTTTAGTTTATATTTAATTGTATCAGATTTTGCATGCAACTAATTTTCAAAGTTATTGTGCCAGTCCATACTCCATAGTAATATAACATTTTTTTGTGTGGTTATTGTCAAAACTCTTTTCACATAGTATTATTTTTTGATGTTTAATTATTCTTTTGAGCTCAAACGGATTTTTTAATTAGTTTATCATTGGGTTTAAGTAATTAGATAGTCACATACTTTCTCAAATGTTATGTGTACTAATTTTATTACTTGTATGATATATTTACTTTCTCAAATATTCTAATATGGTCGTGATTTTACCGGTTACTGATAAAACCGGCTAAAATTTTACTAATATGTGACGTTTTTTTTTTTTTTTTTTTTTTTTTTTTAGTTATTTTTATAAATGACGTGCCCATTGGTATTATATATTAAACACATTTAACACACTTTACCAAAACCCAAACAATGCTCTACTAGTTTTCCCTCGAATTCAAATCTAACCCTAACCCTAAATTATGGTATTTCAAAATTAATAACCATGAAGAAGATTTGCATTATTGTTCACCATGAAGGTGTTTTTTTATACACATGACCCATTTTATAACTTGTGTCAAGACTTTAACCTTTCCGGTGGAGCATACTTGACAATCATATTAGATGGTCATAAGGTAAGTATTATGCCACTGTCTTATGCAAATGCAAGTCTTTTGCCACTGTCTATTGATACAATACTTTCTTTGCAACAGGGTCTTATTGAGGCGATTAGAGGATTTCTTCCACATTTTGAGCATAAAATGTCTGTAAGGTACATAAATGCAAATTTCAAAAAGAAATGTAATGGATTACACTACGAGTCATTGTTATGGGGTGTTGTATCTTCTACATTAGAGGTACATTTTAAAAGGAAAATGGCATTGATAAAAGAATACAAGAAAACTATAAAAAAAATTGATTGACTTGCATATGACTGTTTAATGGAAAGGATCCTAAGTCATGGTGTAGAGCATATTTCCAAATGGATATATCTTGTTCTGCTTTTGACAATGATATATGATAATCATACCATGGTGCCATAAGATTTGCTAGAGGTAAACTCATTATAACAACCTAGAAGAAAATAGGGTATACTTGATGCAAAGACTATTTGCAATGAATCAAGAAGCTACAAACTTAGATGATAATATGTGTCCTTCCATTAGAGTATATAAGGAATGAACTTCTATTACATGGATTCTTTTATTAAGACCTTCCGGATATATAGCCTTATTGTATGAAGGTTGAACACAAACCCACCTGGAAAGCTAAGATTCGGCAAAGAGTTAGTTGTCGAGGAATGAAAGAAGTCAAGAAAAGGGATAGAGAGCCTATGATTCGTTGTGTTTTGGTGTGTGAAAACAACAATTTATCAAAATATCAACAAACGTGAGGTTTAATTTGTCGTGAGACAAATAAACGTGAAGTAATACGAGTAAACCGTTTAGGAAAACGATTACCTCGCAAACTTGTGAAAGTGATATTCAAATTGTGAGACCGGGAAGTGATTTCCCGGGTCATACCCCAACGAGGTGTGAATGGAAAGCTTTGAATGAGATTGGGATTAAAATCTTGTATGATTGGAAAAGTTATTTGGTTTTGCGATATGTTAAATTAACGAATTTGAAAATTAACGAACGAATATAAAAGTAAATTAACCTAAGGCAACTAACCAACTAAGAAATACCTAAAACACTACAGGAAAACAGAATTAGGTATCGGGAATCCTAAAACGTTAAACTAATTTAAAAATGTGATGTTTATTTAAAAATTACGCGAATGCGCAAAATAAAACGTGAATTTTGAGTTCCAAACGTCCCACGAGTTTACGAATAATTTTCTTACGTGCTAAAAGTCAAAAGAAAATTTTTTGAAAAAAGAAAATTAATTTTTCAAACAAAATTCTATTTATTGTAATTAAATTACCATTTAAACTAAATTAAACTCTAATAATTACTAAAACTAATTATAAAAATCCGAAACTTTTTGGAAAAATAAATTATACTAATAACATCTTAGGAAAAATATTAAACTAGAATAAGCTATTCTACATAAGCTGTAATAAGCTATAAGCAGTTAATCAAGCTAAATAAGCAAACAAAACAAACACACCTATATAAGGACTAAAGGTGTAATGTTATTGACAAAAATCCCAAGGGTGCAGTTGGTTAAGGTAGTGTTGTGTGGGCTGTGAGACCAGGGTTCGACCCCTGGTTTTGCACCTTTTTTATTTGCAATTTGTTTTTCAACTTCCACTGTTTCTTTCAAATTTTTGCCTAAGTACTTTTTCGAATAAATTCAAGAAACAAATTCAGCTGAGCTTATGTGGTGATAATAACAATAATGATAACAACAACAAGGATTACAAACATAAACAGCAACAAGGATTACAAACATAAACAGCAACAAGTTTGATCACCAGGAACAAAAATCAAAAGTAGCAGATTAAACAATTACACACTCAAGTGCTTGACCAATAAGCTCAGTTGGTCAATAAGCTATGATAAGCTCAAAACATCTAACAACAATGACAGTAACAACAGCAAAACAAATCAACAAGTATAACTAGAAGGACCAATCCAACACAGTTGGTGAATAGGAACAAAAGAAAACACAGCAGCAGTCGAAAAGGGTCTAAAATAGGACTTAATATTAAGCACTAAATAAGCAAATTGGTCTACACTGAAAGCAGTTTCCTAAACTACACCTAAGTGACTTCTAATAGCAACAAGAATTAATCCTAAGCATCAATTAATGAACACCCTACACTAATCCTAAGTTGGTCCAAAAACTGATGAAGCAGGGTAGTATTGTGTCAGACCACCAATTTTCACCTCAAATCCAAATGAGCAAATAACTTATCATTCCAAATTTTCTTTTTGAGATAGATTCACAAGCTGGAAAGGATTCCAAAAACTCAAAAACCTTTTACTTTCATCCAAAAATTACCCTTGTGCAACCATTTAAAATCTGTCCCATTTAACTCATGTGCAATATTGACTTTCATGAATTTGAACAAAGTTTGACTATGGTGAATTTCCAACTTCCTAAACCAACTGAGTTTATTATATTATCACTAAGTAAAACTAATTTAAGCAATATAGACAGTTTAAGAGCCAAATTACAACTCAGATTTATTAAACAGTTAAGCTTAAAAAGGTACAAAAGCTAATTTTGACTTTTCTGCATTATAAGCCTTTATTTTATGACTGATATACTTCTATATTGGCTTAGGAAAGCTGCTTATGTCAACTAAACAATCCCTAAGTAACTCAATCAAGCATGACTAGGCTGAACCAAACACCCCCTAATTGGACTGATTAGAAAAATTTCCACAGCAAATCAATAAAGCAATGCCTGAATCCTACTAATCTAATTATGTTAAGTTGAATTGACCCTAAATAAGCTAATATGAATGAGTAATAACAGCAAATAGCAAACAACACATTTTGTGAAGAAAAGTGGAAAGTGTTACTTGTGGTCCAAAGCTTATGAAGTACACTGAGAATCAAGAACCCAAAAGAACCACCTAAATGCTCCCTGAGCTCTAGACCACTTCATTCCTATTCTGCAACAGCTTCCATTGTTTCCTTTCCACCATTTTCATTTTCTGAATCTTTCTTTATATCTCTCTTTTTTTTTTCTGAGTTTTGATTTAGTAGTATTTAAATGAACTTTTCATAAGTAACAAACAGAATTTAATAAAGAGTAAGAAACTTAAACTTAAATAGAGATTTGAATAAACTTAAAATTCAACTTTCATTAAACTCAAACTTTTGAAATTACAACTAAAAACTAAACTTTTAAATTAGAAAATACAAAAGATAATGAGATGAGATACCCTCAGGCTTACAACTAGCTGTCTATTTATACTAAAACCCTAGGAAGTGGTAGGTATGCTTTGCTCCCTTCTTGTCTTCTCTGGTGTGCTTTTTCACTAAGATGGTTACTGAGCTGGACAACATGTGCTTCCTTGAGATGATCCTAGCCTTTGGATTGACCTTGAATTAATCCTGACCTTTAACCAAGCTTTTGGCACCCAAAGTGAGAGGTGGATTGATGACGGGGCATGTGGTAGGTAGGGTTTGTGAGGAGGGGATGGTGAGTGGGATTGGGAGAAGGAATTGAGGACAAGGGAGATGGTGATGGGGGTCTTGGCTGGTTGCAGTCACAGGGGGGGGGGAGAAATACTTTGGGGAAGAAGAAGATAAGGTTCTGGTTGTTGACCATTTGACCCTCCCTTTTAGGTTTAATAATAAACCGGATTAGGAATGGGCCTTGGGGGGTGTTGGTTGGGCTTTGGGGATTGTTGGGTGGGCTGGTGAATGGGTGGATTAGGATTAGTGGTGTTGGGTTTGTATTATTATCAAGGGTCTGTTTGTTTGTATTGAATAATTCCCAAGGTCCAATTTTGTAATACTTTGATTCTTGAGGGCCACATCTGCCAATCTCACAAACTTTATCCATGGGTCAATCCTGTCAAGTTAGGTGAACCAAAAGACCAAAAACACAATTTTCCACATTTGAAACACCGGGGACTAAAACTGCTAATTGGCCAAAGTACAGGGACCAATTGTGTAATTTTCCAAATCTTTTTACCCAAAGATCATTTGTGATATATTTTGACTTTTAAAGAGCAAGGGTTGAATTTTCATTGAAAATGACTGACCAGGGACTAGTTTTGTAAAACTTTGAAAGTTAGGGGACTGAAACTGCCAAATATGCCAATTTTGTTTGTTTTTGGTTTGTTTTCACTCGTTTTGCATCAAAAACATATAAAATACGATCTTTGGGATTTTCTTCGTATTTTGGTGCATTTTTGAGTTTTTTTTTAACCGTTTTGCAGTTCAGATTTGACTGTTGACATAAATAATGTATGAAAACGTTATTTATATTTTTCGATATCTCTATATTTTGACGATTACAAAATGTAAACTCGTCAATCGTTTGATTACTACGTAAACAAGTATTAAGCTAGTTTATATCATTATATCCAACTTAATCACTTAAGGTATGGATAAACAAGTGCTTAATACATCTCATGATCAAAGGGGTATTTAATTAACTAATACAAAGTTTATTTAATTATATAATCTTATTATATATTTTTGAAAAACACTTTTGGTATTAAGGAAAAATGTCTTAATCATACTAAATATATGATTTCAAATATTTAACCAAAATCAGTTAGTTTTTCACCAAATAAACTTTCCCCACTAAAAGACAAGTTTTCTGGCCGTTACAGTTGGGCGGCCCCCCTTAATTATAAGGGGCGGTCCCCTTAATTTTAAGGGGGCCGGCCATGCTTTAAGGGGACCGGCCAGGCTCCCCTGTCAGAAACTGTCAGATTTCTTCCCCTATAAATACCACCTTAATTCTGGAATTTTTCCTCACCTTTTGCACGAAATTTTCAGATCTACAATCATCTAAAACTCATCAAAAACCCTTTGATCATTTGTATATTAATCCTTGTTTCAAGTGATTCAATCCCTCATCATCCATTCTCATTCTAAGTGCAAAAGAAGAACTCTCTACAACCAAGTTCAAGAAGTGTTGAAGAGTTGTTGTGTATAGTGTATATATATTCATTTGTGAATATTGTGTTGTGCTTGTGATTAATTGTTTAGAAGATATAGAAGTTGTGTAGATAGTAGAAGTTGATTAGTAGTGAGGTAGGATAGTTGTGAAGATTGGTGTGTAGCAAATTGGTGTGAAGATTGGTGTGTAGATTGGTGTGTAGATTGGTGTGAAGATTGGTGTGTAGATTGGTGTGTAGACTGGTGTGAAGATTGGTGTGTAAATTGGTGTGTATATTGGTGTGTACGGTTTTCTCCGCCATAAGGGAGTTTGTTGACATAGTGAAGAAAACTCTCGAGTAGGTGACTCGGGGAGTGGAGTAGGAACAAGGAAGGTGTCCTTGTAGCCGAACCACTATAAATCCTTGTGTTGTGGTTTGATCTTTCTAACTCTTCTCATTACTTATTTATTTACCTTTACTATATTAGTTTTGTTAGTTAGTTATCATACAATTGTTCATATAGTGCAAGTATTGAATTCACATAAATTAGAATCGAAGTTTTTAAAACAAACTTGTGTTTATAAATTTTAAAAGGACGTAAAACTATTCAACCCCCCTTCTAGTTTTCCACAATTGGTACCAGAGCCACGTCTAGCAAGATTTTTAAAATATATTGTATTTTAAAACTTGTAACGATCTATGGAATCTGAAAAATATTTAGAAGGGCAATCTATGCAAAGACCACCACTATTTGAAGGTGATGGATTTTTATATTGGAAAAATCGATTCGAAACTTATGTGAAATCAAAAGATCTAGATCTTTGGCATATCATTACCAATGGTGATTTTTTACCTATTCAAAATAACCCTGAAACTAAGAAAGATGAAATCGTACCTTTTGAAAAACAAAATGATGATTTAAAAAGAAAACTTGCTAAAAATAATGAAGCAAAAATGGTTATTTACAATGCGCTACCACGTAAAGAGTACGAAAGGATCTTTATGTGTGAAACCGCAAAAGAAATTTGGAACTCTTTATTAATAACTCACCAAGGTAATAATCAAGTCAAAGATAATAAAATTGATCTACTTGTTCAACAATATAAACAATTCACGATTCCGGAAGAGGAATCAATTGATAATGCTTTTGCTAGATTTAACACTATCATCACAAGTTTAAAAGCACTTGATGAGAATTTTTCTAGTAAGAATTTTGTTAGGAAATTTCTTAGAGCTCTTCACCCAAAATGGCGAGCTAAAGTGACGGCTATTGAAGAATCAAAGAATTTGTCAACACTACAACTTGATGAATTAATTGGAAATCTGAAAGTCTACGAAGCAATTATAAAGAAGGACTCTGAAATGGTTAAAGGAAAACGTGAGCAAAGCAAGTCAATCGCCTTGAAAGCTAGAAAGGAATCCAACAACGAAGATAGCTCATCTTCCGAAAGCGATGACGAAGAATATGCCATGGCCGTAAGAGACTTCAAGAAATTCTTCAAAAGGCGAGGAAGATTCGTTAGACAACCACACGATGAAAGAAGAACATCTCAAAAGAATAATGATGACAAGTATAGCAAGAATGAGAGAAAGTGTTTCAAGTGTGGTGATCCGAATCACCTCATTGGAAAATGTCCAATGATGACAAGAGATCAAAATCAAAGAGCATTCGTTGGAGGTGCTTGGAGTGATAGTGATGAAGATGAGAATGAAACAACAAAGGATGAAAAGTGTCTCATGGCCAAATCATCAAATGAGGTACGTTCCGAATCCGAATACTTTAGTGATGAAAATCTATCATTAGATGAAAAAGATTTAGATAGTGAATACAATAGATTATGTAAAATAGGACAACTAGTTATGGCTAAAAATAAATCACTAAAATACATAAACAACCAACTAGAAAATGAAGTGCTTGAACTAAAAATTAAAATACATCAACTTGAAAAAGGAAAAGAAATTGTTGAAGAATGTAAAACATGTCAAGAGCTTAAAAGTGAAAACAACATACTTAAGGATGAAATCTGCAAACTTGATAAATTTGAAAATAGTAGTAACTCACTTAGTAAAATAATAAGTATTCAAAGAATACCAGGAGATAAAACCGGACTAGGATTTAACTCAACTGAATCTTCAACAAGTGGAGCTAAAAACGTTAAATTTGAAAATGAACCAAAACCTTCAATACTTAATCCTAAACATTTACTCATAAAAAATAAAATAATACCTATCGCTAGTAATGAAGAAATAAAGCCATTTTATAAACCATCTTTAAAAACCGAAGTTGGATCATCTAAATCTAAAACAAGATCTAAAACTCCACCACCTAGGAAACCAAATAATTCTTATCCTAGACCTAAAACACCTCAACCAAGAACAAACCATAATAGACGAAACTTTAACTATAATCAACAAATGTGGAACTTCAATCCTTGGGGAATGTTTCCACCTTATATGCATCCAAGTCAAATACAAAACATGTTCGGACCAAATAACTTTGGACAAATGAAACAATGGGCACCAACGTAAATAATATTCGCCATCCAAACATGGAACTTTTCATTGTCACTTCTTGTCCAATTTACTTCTTGAAGACCTTGAAGATTAACGCATTAAAGACAAAAGGTACACATTTCCTTTTAAGTTCCTTGTCTAGAAATGCATGCTTAGTTTAGTGTGTTATATTTTTGTGATTTTACTTGACTTATTAATCTCTATTTTTTTTTCTATATTATATCTAAATATACATATATATATATATATATATATATATATATATATATATATATATATATATATATATATATATATATATATATATATATATATATATATATATATATATATATTTATATACTTAGCTATATTTAGGATCTTATAACCTAGGAAATTCATTTGTTGATTTTCTAGAACTAGAGATTGTTCGTTTACGAACATTTCTTTTCCCCATTTGCCTTATTGAACTTTAATGTTCAATCAACACTCATGCTGATGAAGTGAGATGAGTCGAAAAATCTATGAATGAAACAAACTCCCGGCTTCCGTTGCATACGTCTCCCTCCTATGTTCTCGTCTTATAAGCCCATACTATATAAATTATTTATATATATATACTTATAAACCTTCCACAACTTTCTCGTTTGCTTGACAACTTGATGAATTTCATCCGAAACGATCAAGAAAATTTTATTGACAAAATGTCAAGTAAAAATGTCAAGTAATTCCTCTCGTGCGTATACTCCTCAACGTATTTTTGATTAAATATAAATCTAGTATATATATATATATAAATATTTTCTTGTTTGTTCCAGAAACCAAAACTTAAAATATCAAATTTTTAAGGGCGGCCCCCTTAATGTTTAAGGGGACCGGCAGCCAATACAAGGGCGGCCCCCTTAATGTTTAAGGGGACCGGCCCTCTGAGAGCTCAAGCCTGCTTTTCCCTTTCTTCCTTTTGCCAAACACTCCACTTTTTCATCCCTCTCTTTCCCTGCTTCTGCTGTGACGAAATTCAAAACCCAAAAACACCTAAAATCACTTCCAAATCACATAATTCGGGTTAATTCGCAAAGGGCAAATTCATCTAACACAATCACCACTACATATTGTAAGTTTTTCATGACACATTTCATCTAATTCCACCATATTCGATCATACTCATGATTATGCATGTTTTTATAAAATTCTTTAAATTCACAATTTCTTTCAAATTAAGCTTTAAATACTCATAACTAAATGCTTCCCATAGGATTAGAATGATTTATCAACACTAGAAACTAATATTCATAAAACTATAATGTCAAAAAAATTTTTTTTTTTCAAAGTTCATACACTCCTTTTCAAAATTTTAGTAAACACATTGTTGAATAATGTCTTGAAAACGTATTAAAACTAATTACATTATACTTGTGTAACTTGTAAAACTTGAAATTACATTTTTTTGACTAAGAAAAACTAGGTTGGTTCACAATATAGGGGTGTTTGGATTATGTCCAAATAATATCAAAACATAGTCATTATAATTTTTATAAAACTTTGTTATAATTATAAACCTTAAAAATGTTTATCAAACTCGTCAAGATATATAATTCATATGTATATTGACGCACTTGAGTTATAAGTCACTAGTTAAGGAAGCGTTTGGTTTATTACTAAAAATGACATTTTTAAGTAAAAATACAAACCATCTTTTTCAAAAACAAATTACATGCATAAGAAACTCGCAAGAAATAGCTAGTTTTACAATCTAATGAAAATCTAGCAAATTTCATGATATATATAGATGTTTAAAGGGCGTTTGGATTTGTCCATAACCACCCATTAAACTTCGTAAAATATATCTAGAACGAGTTAAAAACAACATTAAGGAACATGGTAATCTACTTCTTAGGATTAGCAACGAAGTATGTTTACGTTCCAACATAAGCCTTAACAATAAACATATACTTTTATCTTTCTTTATATTTATTTTGGTCTTTTTGTATTGTTGATGTGTTTAGGTGAAAATGCCCAAAGCAACTACCGAAGATCTTTCTCATACTAAAAACTACATTCCCAAAGTTTCTCAACTCCCTACCACATCTCCTTCCATTGGACTTATCTATCGTCAAATTGAAGATAGAAATATTCATGAGGGACGTGTAGTAGATCTTGCTTTTGCTCAATCCGAATACATAAATCGCTTGTTTTCAAGCATCAACTTCAATTGTCTTTATGAAATTAATGAACCTATTATTCCTTGTTTCATTATGGATTTCTATAGCCAAGTCACCGTCCAAACCAATGATCTTGGTTTCATCACCATCTCTTTCATGATTCAAAATGAATTTATCACCCTAACTCTCGAACAATTTGGTCATATCCTCCAAATTCCATTTAGAGGTCAAGCCGTTTTCTCAAACGAGTGGGACCTCGAATCTCTTAATCGCTATCGACCAACCTTCGGTCCATATCTCGACGAAATTCCTCATCCCGACGAAATTCGTCAAGTCCTTGGTATAGATCGTGCCACCACAAGTCGAAAAATAAAATCCAAAAACGTTCAAATCTCCCCATTCCAACTTCTCCTCAAAGAATTAAGCCCTCACATGAAGCGTTGGGAAGAACTCATTCGTGAGAATGCGTTTGGTACTGGAGGTCACCGGGACCATCTCCCGGCTAGCCTTGCTCACATGTTGTATTGTATAGCTGTCGAAAAGCCGTACAATTTGGCCTACTTCTTTATCAAATGGATTGAGTGTGCTAGAAAAACTCCCAAAGCCAACCTTCCATATGGAATGTTCCTTACTCGTATCTATCGTCATGTTATCGAGTACTACCCCGATCTTGACAATAGTATTTATGAGTCCATCTACCCCACTCTGCGTACTCTCGCTCTAAAACAAGCTCGACGAACTCGAAGTGACAAGGGTAAACCTCGTCGTCATAGCTTTCATGGATCATCCTCAAGGCAAGATGATGATGATGAGGAGGAAAACATCGATGATGCTAGTACCCCTTCGTTTTCTGAGTTCGTTGACAATTTAGAGGATCTTGATTATCCCAACTATTCTACTCCATCTCCAAGTGATCAAACTGAAGAAGTGCTTCATGAACGAACTACCGAGATGCTTAGAAGACAAAAGAGCTTGCACGAAGAAGTTAGAGGTGGCTTCAAATCTATTGGGAAGACTTTGAAGGGTATCTTCGGGAAGAAAAAGAAATGATGTGGTCGGATTATGTTTGTTTAACAATGTTTTATTTTTATGTCTTGTGTGCTATTTGTCCGAAGTTTATTTGGAAATACTTGTTATTTGAATATGTGTTTAGGATGATAACTTGATTGTCTTTGATATTTTTATGCATGTTTCTCTTGATCTATATATATGTTTGCATGATTAGTTAATGGTTATATAACTATATGACATATATGCTTTCTAATAAACCAAAACAAATGTGAAATGTCCAAATTGAGCTTGCTGCACATTCAAACCAGAACATAACATCTTTCCAGAAAATTTTTGAAAATTTTTGATTTCTGGGTCGTCAGATGGGCGGCCCCCTTAAATCATAAAGGGCGGCCCCCTTAAAATTAAGGGGACCGGCCACCATTTAAGGGGACCGGCCATCTGAAACAGTTTTTACACTGTTTTCTTTTGCATCATGTGATCCCTTTTGCTAGTCCCAGCTATCATTACTCTTAAAAACCAAACTGATTTTGGAATATAACATTACAATTTCAAAATAATTCCACTTCTAAACATGTTTTCCCACTATATAATCCCCATGCATGTTTAATTCATCATTCATCATCCTCATCACTCATAAACCATCATCATGTCATCACCAAGAACCACCCATTCAAACAATGCCAAGAAATAAAAACTTGTCATTATACCACCCAAACAACTCTTCATTGATCTTACAAATGAAGACAACACCACCCCATCACCACAACCTCAATGTTCATCTCCTAGTGCACCAAATGCACCCTCCAAAACACCCTCAACAAATGGACATTCTACTTCCTCCATACCATCCACTTCATCCATTAATGACTACATAAACACCCACTTATCCTCTCCACCAATGGTTCAACCATCACGACCTACCAATGAACACTCCACCCTTGCACTCACTCTCTCATTATCACCATTAACACCTCTTGATGCACATTTCTCATCATCTCCTTTCAACCCACCAACCTATAACCCCGTCCCATGGAGCTTACTTGAAGCTCATGGAGACACTTGCCTTTGTTGCATTCACAACCGAACAATTGTGTTCGGATTAAGAGATGAGATCCAATACATGTTTTCTCATATTGAAAACATGTTGCATCAACCACCAACAACAAACACAACACCTCCACCACCATCAACAAACACTCCTCCTCCATCACCATCTCCATGTTCACCATCCATTCCTCCCAATTAAACATGTATGGTGATTCACAAATAAAATTGTGTTAAACCCTTTTGGATGGCAAGCTCTAGAGAGGACTCTCATGTTTGAGACTTGGTTTATTATTTCTATGATGATTGTAAGCCTTTAAAGGCTTTTGTTAGTTGTAGCATTACTTGTTCCTTTTGTTGATGTAATGCTTGATGTATTATTTTCCTTGATTAATGAAATGGTTATGTTTAGTCTATATTTTTACATGCTATATACATATATATGTTGCTTGCTACTAACTATTTTTGCAAGATATCCATTTCTCGATTCCTTTTGGCCTCAAAACGAGGGGGAGCTTACATCAAGGGGGAGCTTCCGTTAACACGGGATAACCTTTTTGATGCTCACAAAAAGGGGGAGAAGTGATATAAACTCACTCTAATACTTGTATATAGACTAATTTTCGACTAATGAGTTTAAATTTTGTAATCATCAAAAAGGGGGAGATTGTTGACATAAATAATGTATGAAAACGTTATTTATATTTTTCGATATCTCTATATTTTGACGATCACAAAATGTAAACTCGTCAATCGTTTGATTACTACGTAAACAAGTATTAAGCTAGTTTATATCATTATATCCAACTTAATCACTTAAGGTATGGATAAACAAGTGCTTAATACATCTCATGATCAAAGGGGTATTTAATTAACTAATACAAAGTTTATTTAATTATATAATCTTATTATATATTTTTGAAAAACACTTTTGGTATTAAGGAAAAATGTCTTAATCATACTAAATATATGATTTCAAATATTTAACCAAAATCAGTTAGTTTTTCACCAAATAAACTTTCCCCACTAAAAGACAAGTTTTCTGGCCGTTACAGTTGGGCGGCCCCCTTAATTATAAGGGGCGGTCCCCTTAATTTTAAGGGGGCCGGCCATGCTTTAAGGGGACCGGCCAGGCTCCCCTGTCAGAAACTGTCAGATTTCTTCCCCTATAAATACCACCTTAATTCTGGAATTTTTCCTCACCTTTTGCACGAAATTTTCAGATCTACAATCATCTAAAACTCATCAAAAACCCTTTGATCATTTGTATATTAATCCTTGTTTCAAGTGATTCAATCCCTCATCATCCATTCTCATTCTAAGTGCAAAAGAAGAACTCTCTACAACCAAGTTCAAGAAGTGTTGAAGAGTTGTTGTGTATAGTGTATATATATTCATTTGTGAATATTGTGTTGTGCTTGTGATTAATTGTTTAGAAGATATAGAAGTTGTGTAGATAGTAGAAGTTGATTAGTAGTGAGGTAGGATAGTTGTGAAGATTGGTGTGTAGCAAATTGGTGTGAAGATTGGTGTGTAGATTGGTGTGTAGATTGGTGTGAAGATTGGTGTGTAGATTGGTGTGTAGACTGGTGTGAAGATTGGTGTGTAAATTGGTGTGTATATTGGTGTGTACGGTTTTCTCCGCCATAAGGGAGTTTGTTGACATAGTGAAGAAAACTCTCGAGTAGGTGACTCGGGGAGTGGAGTAGGAACAAGGAAGGTGTCCTTGTAGCCGAACCACTATAAATCCTTGTGTTGTGGTTTGATCTTTCTAACTCTTCTCATTACTTATTTATTTACCTTTACTATATTAGTTTTGTTAGTTAGTTATCATACAATTGTTCATATAGTGCAAGTATTGAATTCACATAAACTAGAATCGAAGTTTTTAAAACAAACTTGTGTTTATAAATTTTAAAAGGACGTAAAACTATTCAACCCCCCCTTCTAGTTTTCCACATTGACTAAAAATGATGAGTATTTACACACTCATCAATCCCCCACACTAAACTATTGCTAGTCCCTAGCAATCTTTTTGAGAAAAATTAATGGATTTAAAGTCTCTTTACCAAAAGCCATCACTTTTGGAGTAGCCAGATGCTTTGGGGTCAAGTAAGAGTTATGGTCCATCCGATGACCATGTGATTTTTAGCAAACCACCA
This sequence comes from Artemisia argyi, assembly GCA_030686995.1. Classification (NCBI taxonomy): domain Eukaryota; kingdom Viridiplantae; phylum Streptophyta; class Magnoliopsida; order Asterales; family Asteraceae; genus Artemisia; species Artemisia argyi. The sequence continues at coordinate 21,556 of JARVZY010009711.1, forward strand.
GCTTTCAACGGTTTTGATTTGTCTTTACCAGAAGCCGTTTTCTCCTGGACTAGCCAACTCTTGATGGAACAGTCAACATCTTGGTGAGTTGATTACCAATTATGGTTTTTCCACTGCCTTTACCACAAGCCATAATATTGCGGGCTAGCCAACTCATTAGCTTTTGAGGATATAGGGAGTTGAGGAACCATACAATTGTTGGCAAATTGCAAGCCATCAACGGGTTTGAGTTATCTTTACCAAGAGCCGTTTGCTCCTGGATTTGCCAATCCTTTAGTCGTTTAGACACGGCGAATTGATAACTACAAAAATTTTTGAAATAAAGTGAATTTTTTTTTAAAAAAATTTTGGCCAAAAACGGGGGTACTAGACGGTATAATTTGATAAAATTCGCTAGAATTTTCCCCTACCCCACACTTAGAGTTGAATATTGTCCTCAATATTCAAAGTCCCGGCTATGATGCCGAAATTTTGAATGAAAGACGAGAATATTAAAAGCTAACTGTGGGAACGTCATTTGTTATTTTTCACTTTATTTACACTTTTTTTTTTGGGAAAGATATATACATCTCGAATAGCTGCGGGGTGTGGCCACTCCCCCACACTAGGGTGTTAGAAAATAGAAGGAAATCGGATACACGGGTGAAAACCCATGTTTGTTGCTACTGTTTTTGTTTATCGAGTCGCTAGCTTGACTCGATCCCCGAATTCATTGGTCCATGGGGGAAGTTTGGAGGTCCGGGACAATAGGTGGTATGTCCCCTCCAAAATAATGCTTCAACCGATGCCCATTTACTTTGAAATTTGGACCGTCGTCTTGAGATAACTCGATGGTACCATAAGGATAAACTTTGGCAACGGTGAAAGGTCCAGTCTAGCGGGTTTTAAGCTTACCCGAAAAGATCTTTAATCGAGAGTTAAAAAGAATGACTCGGTCACCAACGTTGAAAACATGGTTCTTGATTTTGGAGTCATGGATCTTCTTTGTTTTCTTTTTATAGATTAAAGAGTTTTCGTAAGCTTGATCAAGAAGTTCATTGAGTTCATTGAGTTGAACTTTCCTGTGATCACCCGCAGACTTAAGATCAAAATTGGCATTCTTCAAAGCCCAATAAGCTTTGTGCTCAAGCTCAATTGGTAGATGACAAGATTTTCCATACACGAGCTTATAAGGAGTACACCTGATGGGTGTTTTATAAGCCATGCGAAAAGCCCATAGAGCGTCGTCTAACTTATCCAACCAAGAGGCACGGTTTTTGCCTACAGTTCTTTCAAGAATTCTTTTCAAACCACGGTTTGAAACCTCCACTTGCCCACTTGTTTGTGGGTGATAAACGGTAGCAATTCGGTGAGTGACACCATACTTGAGCATGACTTTTGCAAATTGTTCGTTGCAAAAGTGAGTACCGCGATCACTTATGATAGCGCGGGGGGTTCCAAACCTTGAGAATAACGATTTCAAAAATTTTACAACTACTCGGGCATCGTTGGTTGGGAGAGCTTTTGCTTCGACCCATTTCGACAAGTAGTCAACGACCACGAGTATGTACTTGTTCCCTCGTGAAGACGGGAATGGCCCCATAAAGTCTATGCCCCAAACATCAAAGATCACAAACTTGGATGACATTTTGTGGCATTTCATCCCGTTGTGTGATCTTTCCTTGACGTTGACACGAGTCGCAAGATTTGACTAGGTCATGGGCGTCTTTGTAAATGGAGGGCCAATAAAAACCGGACTCAAATACTTTTCGAGCGGTGTAGTTCAAGCCATGATGTCCCCCGGTGGGTCCATTATGACAAGCCTTAAAGATTTTCATGACTTCTTGGCCATGAACACACCTTCGAATAACTTGATCCGCACAAATTTTAAACAGATAGGGATCGTCCCAAAAGTAGTGATTAACATCTTTGAAAAACTTGCTCTTTTGGTGGGACGACATCCCTTTGACAATGAAGTTCTCCGCATGGTAGTTTACAAGCAAACCATGGGGGTACTAGAATTACCACGAGAGGAAATCACATTGAGTGTCTCGAGAGGGAATGTTTCGTTTATTTCCTTTTTCTCGAGAACTCCTTGATGAGGATTCTCCAATCGGGAAAGATGGTCAGCAGCGAGGTTCTCAGCTCCCTTTTTATCACGAATGATGATATCAAATTCTTGTAGGAGGAGAACCCAATGGAGCAATCTCGGCTTAGCATCTTGCTTGGTAAAGAGATATTTTAGAGCCGAGTGATCCGTGTACACTATGCATTTAGTCAAGATCAAATATGGCCAAAACTTCTCAAACGCATACACCACGGCTAGTAATTCTTTTTCCATCGTGGTGTAATGAGCTTGAGCTTCGGTCAAGGTTTTGCTTGCATAATGAATCGGCTGGAAATGTTTGGTTTTGCGTTGCCCCAAGACCGCACCTATTGCAAAGTCACTTGCATCACACATGAGTTCGAAAGGTAGGTCCCAATCGGGTGCAACTAGAATGGGTGCCTCGGTAAGCTTTTTCTTGAGATTTTGAAAAGCTTCGATGCACTCATCAGAGAAGACAAATGGAGTCTCTTTTTCAAGAAGTCGGGTCATAGGCCTACCTATCTTCGAGAAATATTGAATGAATCTACGATAGAAGCCGGCATGACCCAGGAAACTCCGAACACCTTTGGCAGAAGTGGGAGGAGGAAGCTTGGCAATGACATCGATTTTAGCTTTATCAACCTCAATCCCACTCTTGGAGATCTTATGGCCAAGGACAATTCCTTCCTTGACCATGAAATGACTTTTCTCCTAATTTAGACTAAGATTGGTGTCTTCACACCTTTGAAGCATTTTGTCTAAATTGGCGAGACATGATTCGAATGAATTCCCAACGACCGAAAAATCATCCATGAAGACCTCCATTGTTTTCTCGATCATGTCGTGAAAAATGGCCATCATGCATCTTTGAAATGTACCCGGAGCATTGCATAAGCCAAAAGGCATGCGTCGATAAGCTAATGTTCCGTATGGGCACGTAAAAGTCGTTTTTTCTTGATCTTGAGGATCGATAGGAATTTGGAAGTAACCAGAAAAACCGTCAAGGAAACAATAGTATTCGTTTCCCGCCAATCTTTCGAGCATTTGATCCATGAAAGGTA
>JARVZY010009712.1:0-24679 GCA_030686995.1 Artemisia argyi
AAATAGTTTCCATACTTAGGAAAAATAAGTCCAAATATAGAAGTATATAACTTGTCGTATTATCTCGTATGAAAATGTTAGCGTTATATTCCTCGTATCGAAAACCTTAAAATAACGTCGTTAAGTCGTATAAATATTCTCTTGGGTTGTACGTATTCATTTGTTAAGAATATAGTCCTTAGTAACATTTCTAGAAAATATAACATTTAGTGCGTAAGTTATTATTTTTATTTGTGTCCATATATATATATATAGTTTGACGATGTTAAAACGGGTATAACTTAGTCGTTTTAAGCTCATTTTCCTTGTTCTTTATGTCCACGGATTCGATTTAGTATGTAGTAATATATTTTTGATAACTCGGCTCCTCTAGGTTACGTTTAACACCTCTTTTTACCCGTCGAAAACTGCCAAACAGCATGCAGTTTTTAGAAAAAATAGTTTTCGTCGTTAAATTTACAAAAATCATATCTCCTTCGTTATAAACTCGTTTTAATCCGTTCTTTCGCCTAAAGTTTCGTTTTTGAAAGTATTTTCTAAATCTTTGGTCAAAACTTAACCACCATCTACTGATTTTCCCACGAAATAAAAATAGGGACAGTAGGTCAATATGTAGTTTCAAAAACCATTTTCCTAGTTTCAAACTTGTTCCAACTTCAACCAAACCACTTTCAATCACCACAAAACTAGTCTAATCCTACCATACACCTTCTTAGGGTGTCATGGTTTCCTAAACATCATAACCAAGTAGATCTAACAAAGATCTAACAATAATCACTTACTAAGGTTCAAAAGTTAAAAGTTTATAAAATAAAGTGGTATAAGCCATTATATGCATGAGTTCTTGTAAGAAAAGTATATAATCATAGTAATAACTTGTAAAAATTATAAAAATGAGTTTGTTAACTTACTTGAAGGTTTAAGGAGTTTAGATGATGAAAAACCTACTAATCCTTGAGTTTCTATTTCAAAACTCCAACAAGGATGACTAAGTGAACAAGTTTATATCTTGATCTTGGAAAAATTATGATTTTTGCTTCTTCTTCTTGCTTAGGACGAGCACACCAAGGGGGGGGGGAAAGGAGAGAAAAACCTTGCTAACACATGTATTATTATGAGAAATGAATGAGAAAATGGGGGTAATATCATGTTTAGGGACAAAAGTTTGGTGTGAATTAATTGTGGGTTGGTATAATGCACATGAGAAGGCTAGGAGGGGGGGGGGGGCGGTCATGAAAGGAGGAGAATGGGGAGATATGTTGGGGATTTATTTAGGAGGTTACTGGTAATATTGTGTAGTATTTGGTTAGTTTTAGTTTTAATCGGGTACCGGGTTTGTTAGAAATAAATTTTATCAAAGTTATTCGGAACATAATAAAGTCGTAAAAGTTGTAAAAATATGTTGGATACAAGTATGGAGAGTTTGGGTGATTATTGTTTAGTTTCCACGAAAACCGTCGTAGTTTAAATTAGGCGTACGATATTAATTTAAATAAATTTCCAAAATACCGGGTAATTTAATATTATAATTTTTATATTATAAAAATGAGTATATAAAAATATATTGGGATAATAGTCGGGAGTGTCGGACATGCTAGTCACGTTTATAGTTCGCGTATTAGTGTTTATTTAAAATAAACATACATAAATCGTTACTTATACCAAAAGTATTAATTTAGTTATCCTACGAGTGGAATAGTATGCGAGTGCCATAATGAGGATATGCAGACTATTTCTAGTCTATATGAAGTGTCCCAATGATAATGCATGAATTCGCTCCTGAACCAATACGGTTACATGAATTTTTGAATACCCGTAAACTATGTTTACGATGAAATGAGTAATGCACGTGAATAGTGGTTTTCTCTCGGAAATGAATAGTGTCAAGTGAATAGTAAAATTTCTGAATGTTTCTCGGAATATCAAATTGACCTCGAAAACGATGAATAGTGATCGATGAATAGTAAATGATGAATAGTAACTTGTGAATAGTAAATTGTCGAGGTTTGGAAAATGACCGGAAATTACGAGTTGTGACATGCTTACTTGGTAATATGTTTGACATTTATTTGTTCCACGTTTGGCACTACATAAAATTGCAACCAATTGTATATTATTTGTTGCCCGATTCGATATGCAACCCATATGTTTGTTTTTTAGGCTAAACTTATATTTGGGACATCTAATGTTGTCGTCTTTTATGTTAGCATTAATCACGTTACTTGTTTCTTGCAGGGGCTACATGCTATTTTCATGGGTAAGGATGATACATGGGATGCCTGGCTAAAAATTCCCTGAGATGGATTTTCTGGCACACTTCATTTTCAAGGTGTGGGTATGCTCCATCTCAGTCACCAAAGCCAACCCATGTATATGTTTACGATTTCATGGTTGGCAGATGTTATATTATGCAGCATTATTAGTGCCTTAGTTTCTTACATTTCCTATATTTTTTTTGCAGAAAGAAACTGGCATTAGACTCAGATGTAAGCCACTTTTTATGTTGTTAACAATTTCATTTTCTAATGATAACACCATTGTATTTTTTAATTTATATTGCAGGTGACCACTCCAATGGCCATTGAAACTTTGGAAAACGTACCAGTAATGGAAACAGTGGTAAGTAATAAAACATCCACCTTTGATTTTTTTAGTTTTACGTACATGACTAATGTACCGTGTTTTATATATACATATAGGAACCTGTTAAAACTATCGGACATACGAAAACGCTTAAGCCACGACAAACCGGTTCTACAGGTTACACCACCAACTATGATACCAAATATTAGTGAACAAAATACAGGACAAAAATTAGTACCAACGAAGCGAAAACATTTGGTCTCTAGTGAAACCTTGCAAAAGTAAGCTAAGGTGGCGAAGAGTCAACAGGTTTTAACTTATGATAGTTGAGAATTTGATTATATACGACATTACAATTATATATATATATATATATATATATATATATATATATATATATATATATATATATATATATATATATTTGCTTCATTTATATACATTCTGTTTTTTATATATATACTAGCAGTAGTAACTCTGCTCTAGCAGTACTAACGTGGTACTAGTATTAACTCTCCTATCATGTTTGTGCAGATAGTTGAACCAGTGGCTCATCTAGTTCTGTTATGTTGTGAGCTTTGACATGTTCTAGTCCTGCTCTCATCCTGATGTGTTGATATGCAGTAGCCTACATTTTCAAGGCTTTGATATCCAAATGATGAGATTAGATCAATGGGAGAAAAACTTGTAAGTTTAACTACAAAATTTATTAGTATGTTCATTGTTTTGGATTAAAAGTCTTCATGATGTTGTTTGAATTATTGCTAATCATGTTTGTGTTAATATTGCTTAGATGGATTTAGTGCAGCTCATGAACTTCAAAGAAAATGTGGCCAAGTATTTACTACTGCTAGTACAAAAGTTACAACTGCTAGTTAAAGTTGGTGTTGCTCATAGATTAAGACCGCTCGAAGTTGCTACTTGCTTATGGAAAAGATTATAGATACTTATAAAGAAACTATTGTAAGCCGACTAGGACTCCTTGGTGTATAAAAGGATGTCCAATTTTACATTTTGTTCAGTTATACATTTCAATTTTATTGTATTTGAATTTGTTTTGATGTATATTTGAATTGTTTTGATATATATTTATTTTTTAAATGTGACTAAAAGATGCATATAGTCACACTTATTAACACTTTTGGTCACTGTTTGCTTTAGTCGTTGTGTGACTAAATATTATTGAAGGCCACACAAACATAAAATTCACGTGACCATTGGATGATCTATAGTCACACAAAATACACATTTCTTCACTTTAAACCGCATATGGTCACACTTATTTTCACTTTTGACCACTGTTTGATTAATGGTATGTGACTAAATACCCAAAACAAACGTGCTTTGTGTGACTAAATATTACAAAAGACCACACAAACATAAAATTCATGTGGCCATTGGATGATCAATAGTCACACAAATACACATTTCTTCACTTTAAACAGCATATGGTCACACTTATTAACACTTTTGGCCACTGTTTGATTAATGGTATGTGACTAAATACCCAAAACAAACATGCCTTGTGTGACTAAATATTACAAAAGGCCACACAAACATAAAATTCATGTGGCCATTGGATGATCAATAGTCAAACAAAATACACATTTCTTCACTTTAAACAGCATATGGTCACACGTATTCACACTTTTGGCCACTATTTGATTAATGGTATGTGACTAAATACCCAAAACAAACATGCTTTGTGTGACTAAATATTACAAAAGGCCACACAAACATAAAATTCACGTGGCCATTGGATGATCAATAGTCACACAAAATACACATTTTTTCACTTTAAACAGCATATGGTCACACTTATTCACACTTTTGGCCACTTTGTGTTAAATTGTATGTGACTAACTCCAAAAAAATAACACCCGTTGTGTGACTAAATCATCACAAACGTCACATTTATTGTATATTCATGTGGCCATTGGATTATCAATAGTTACACAAAATACACATTTACTTGAATATATCATCTCAAATATCACATATATTATATATTTATGTGACCAAAGGACGAACAATAGTCACTCTTAAAAAACATTCGTGTGACTATAAGGTGTTTACGGTCACTGATAATGACTAATCCAACAAAACTTGTGCCTAATTTGTCACACATATTCGGGGTTTTGGTCACTCTTTTTCGATGGAAAAGGCCACGAACTCAACAATGTGACCATATGCCACCTACAGTGGCGGGACTTTTAGTGACACACAACGAAAAAAACGTGTGTGACTATAGGCATATCATCACACATTTTTGGCGTGACCAATACAACTTTTTGTACCAGTGTTTATGCATTCTTGGATGAGGTGGGATCTTCTTGACGCAGGTGAGATGAAGGCTTCATAGGAGATGTCTTCCTACTCGGAGAAGATGGTTGAATCCTACGAGGTTTCTTAGACAGAAGTTCCTCAATGGATATCATGGGATCTTTGGTTGCCCCGATAAGGAAGGAATACTCTACTGATGCAAATGCATTACTAACATCATCGTATTCCCTTTCATGTGTTGGGTGATAGTAAGGAACTTTCGATAGGATCACAGGTTCTCCAGTATCAGCAATTTCCTCCAAGGTGGTACATTTACCATGATATATAGCAGCGTTCACCAAGTCGGCTATCACTCTCCCGACCTCATCACTATGATATAGTTCCATGGCAATATATGGAACAACTTTCGATACAATCGCTGCCCTATCCTTCTGAAGGCCTTCACATCGAAGGCTTAAAGCAGCTAACTCCTGCTGTAGCTTAGACTTTTGCTCCACAAGTCTAGTCTTTTTAGATTTAAGACCTGAACACTTGGAATTGAGTATGACAATCTTTCTATAAGCCCAATCACTTTGGCCTCCTCCATCTTGAGCCTCCACACTCAGCTAAGGCTTCTTTAAGTTGACTGGCAAGCTTCATGGTATTAACCCGAAGGTCTTGAACAATGGGGTTCTTTTCAAAGTCCTTCGAAGCTCTGTCACACTTAGCCTTCAGCTCGCTAATCAATAACTCCCTATTCTCTTCTCGAGCCAGAACCACTCTCAACTCCTCTTTAGCATTCTTGACAGTCTGAACTAGTTCTCTTGTTCGAGTATTGAGATGATTGTCAAGGACGGCCTGCCTCGTATAGCTTTTGTCATGAAGGTCACACAAGTTTTCAATGGACATATTGTCAAGGGTTCCCTTCCAACTGGCAGGCGTAACACCTTCGACCAACCAATGGCAAGCAAGCGAATTGGGGAGTTCCCTTGTGTTGGATAATCCTGCACAAGCAAGAATTATATATAAACAACAAAATATAAAAAAACGTTATAATAATGCTTGAGTCATGATAAGTTTTACCATGGATATCCTCATCGTCTGGATCCTCCGAAGCTGCTGTGACAATAGTTTCGTATTGGAACTCTTTTTGTTTGTAGCCCTGGACAGGGAAGCCTGTATATCAAATTTTCTTTTGACAGGAGGCTTCGGGGCTTTCATGCCGGTTCCTTTCCTCTCACGAACCCTATCGGCTATCCCAGATGACCCAGGAAGGGTTACAGGACCATCACCCGAGGAAAGGACCTCTACGTCAGGGATATTCTCTATTGCTAATGGAGTCTCTTCGGTATTTGCCGGCGTGAACGCCTCAACTGTGGTTATTGGCTCTACCACCATGGCATCCACATCATTATTGTTTATCAAGACTGAGGGAGAACCTACCCCATAGTTAAAATCTTTCGGATCCCTGGGAATAAAGTTGGCCTCCTTCGCGCCACCAGATACAACGAAATTATGGAAAGTCATCCCTGCAAAATGAACAAGTACATAAATATCATCAGACAGGTTATTAATCTCTATTCAATTATTTGTACGTACTTTGACCATCACGTGAATTTCAGGAATCATGGGAGATCCCTCACAACGATCCACAAGGCTGGCCATGAAAAGGACGGGCTCTAGAAAAGTTTGCACGTCCACAGGGTATCGAGCGAGGCGTTGATAGAACGGATCACTTCGAACATTGTAGGGAAGCTAATCATTGAATTTCTTACGGTCAAAACAGAATGATTCATCTAAGAGTGTTGGATATTATGGAGGTATGATAGTATCCTGCATAGAAGAACTTTCCTTTCCAATTGGTTATATTTGTAAAGGGTTTGGTAATCAGTATTGGCACATTTGCTTCAACCCTCTTCGATAACGTAAGCCAATCCCCTCCGGGGCAAAGGTTAAGGAAGCCTCGAAGCACATCTAGTGTGGGCTCATAACCATAAGCCTTACACATTACTATGTAGGTAGTAAGTTTGGCAACACCGAAGGGGTTAAACCTTGAGATGTGTACTTCATAGTACTGTAACAGCTCTAAAAACAATGGATGAATGGGTATTCTTAAGTTGGATCGAGTAAAGGCATGAGTATATAAACCCACATACCCTTTTGGGGCATCATAAATGCTTTGATTTTTTTTAGGAAGCATGACTTTGTGTTGTTTGGGTATAGGGTAATCTTTTAGAAATAAGACCAAAGCAAAGTACATTTTTGTTGCCTTATAATACGTTTGGCATCTATGCTCTTGGCTAATGATTATGCCTAAAATTAATTACAAACAGATAATGGAAAAGGTTACCTTTTGGTTGCCGCAGTAAATTACGTCACAGCTTTGTATAAGTTATAACGGCGAAATGTGTGAATAGATTAGGGTTTGTGAGTTTCTTATTATTTATACTGTATATGGATGTATCTAGAAGAGGCTTTAAATTTTGAAAACTTGTTTAAGCTTACCGATAATCATGCCGTTGTAATTTTTGTTCAACGGTTGAATCACAGGCATGCGCATTTATTGCATTTTTGAAATTTTAAACATTTTTGCTTATCTAATATTCGAGGATGGGGAGAATTTGTTACTTTATCCTAGAGTTGAAAGCCATACATCCTTGTACGAATATCTAACTTTCAACTGGGGGGCTTGATGATGTACCCTCCGGTTAGCTCGAAGGACCCCCCCCCTTCGAGCCTTGTCGCAACCTACATATCGAACGCTCTGGCTAGCCTCCTAAAACTCTCAATTGCGTAAAACTAACCACCAGTGATCTAGTTACCAAGTGGGAATTCAACAGTCGAAGGATTAAGCCCTTCGGGGTATCCTTCAATAAGTTGTAAGGACGGAACAATGCCAAGTCCAAACATTGATAAGACCAAGTCTTACCCACGTCTCCTTTTCCTCCTTAGCTCCCCCGCTAAACCAGGAGGAGTGGGGCACTAAACCCTAGCGGTTGACATAAATCATGGGATGCCCCCATGATCTCCAAGAAATGTGTGAACACTCTCTAAGGTTATTTCATCACCTATAAATAGTCTTGGACGAGTCATAAATCTGGTATGCAATCTCCACTATCCTACTTTACTACATTTTCGCTAAAACTTCTCATATCAAATACTTATTCACACGCCGGAGGTGGTTCGCAGGGCCCAACCCCTGCGCAATCACTTAACATAATGTCTTCATATTTCTTATTTCAGGTTAGACACAAGCTTGGCGCAACCACAACATCCCCTATATCCTTTGATCACCATCGAAGGCCTGGCGGTGCAATTTATTGTACAATCAGTGGGCATGGGCCACTAAAATTGATACGCTATCAGTTATACAGTATAATCTCTAATGGAGTAGCTCAGGTCTATTGTCGAATTTATTTTATTTTATTTTATTTTATTTTGGTGTGTATGGGACCAACTTTTGGTTTTAGGGCATTTAGGAAGTTGCAATCAGTGTGACTGGCCAATTGTGCAACTCTATAATACTTTGAAATGTGCCCCCCTTTTTAATTTGAAAAGTAGATTGGTTGTTGGATTGTTTTTTCATGCGAGCAAATTTTGTCTCTTTTCAAAAAACAAAAAAAAAATAAACTTTTTATTTTTTTTCTAGAAAAAGACAAAATATTTTCGCACTAAATCAATTTATGAGTAACTTACATAATCCACCAACCACTTATACTTTATCAATAAAAAATAGAACTCTTATCAAAATATTAGTGAATGATAATAAGTGATCTTGGATCTTACTATATATAGTCATCTACTATCACGCGTACTACAACAACAAAATATCCTTTTGTTTTTTTAATTTTAACACGTGTTTGTCTATAAGTTACACACCTTTCACTTTTCTCTATTTTTTATTTAAATAATTTAAAAGTTATATAAAAAAGAGAATGCATCCAATAAGAAGTAAAACTATAATAAGAAGAATAAAAATTATTTTTAGCCGCATATTTCAAATGAGATTGGGATTTAAAGGTAGATGCATTTATTTTTGTAGGTGTATTTGAAATATGTGATTGTGGTGTCTTTTTACTTTTGTAAGTTTAATTTTTCTTATCATTTGAGCATAACTCAGTATAAAAGAAATGTAAAGAGTGATAAAAAATCAAAGTACGTGTTTTGCTTGTGAAATTGAATTGGTAATGTATGTGAATTCAAAAAAAGAATGTTAGATATATATATATATATATATATATATATATATATATATATATATATATATATATATATATATATATATATATATATATATTACTCGTAGATAGATAATATGTTTTTCTTATATTAATCTTTATGGGAGTGTCTTTAATACAAACATTGACTTTCACTTTTGATGTCGGTTTCTAGATTTTGATGTTTCTTAATAAGTGGGAAAAGGGTCTTGAAAGCTATCATTTGTGTGATCTAGTTATCTTAGTATGTGATTTCGGTGTGAAAATGTACAAACAATGCATGTGTCTAAATACTCCATGTATCTGTGTACTTTTTGTTAATTAATTTGGATGAAAAAGAATGAATAATAACGAACTGATTATTCTGTAAATCACAGGATATGGTTATGGTGAAGTAGTCTATGTTTTTTTGTAAACGGAGAGAGATAGCTATCTGTTTAGGCTATCGGGGGAAAGTCCAGCCTTTTTTTTTTCTTTTTTTTTCCCTCTGTAAAAATGATAACTTTATGATATGATCAAAGGTTGTAACTTGATGTCAATCAATGTGTGTTTCTGTGAAAGATCTTTGTGGGGTTTGTTTGTTTTGTGATTTCGGTTTCATCCAAAATTGAAACTTGATGTTTAAAGAACCATTTTCTTGATCCCAAAATCACAGTGTGTGTGTTTTTTGTGTGAAAGTGTGTGAAAATGGAGAAAACCGAAACACCGCCAACAGCTGAGGAGCTGTTAGTAAGGATCCTGGAGCTCGAAGAACGTCATGTTCACATGAAACAGGAAATATCTAAACTCAGCCGACCAAAACCGGACAACCAAACTGCATGTCCTCGCCAACTTGCCATTGGTAGACTGCAACGGCCCGTTGATGGAGTGATGAACCCTTTAGCTATGAAGCTAACAGAAACTCAGTATTTGAATATATTGCAATCAATGGGTTAGGCTGTATTTATATATGATAAGCAGCATCGAATAATCTTTTGGTGAGACAATCAATCATTTATTTTTTGGGATTGGTTATTAGAACTGCTTATTATGTCTTCAAATATCACATGCACGCTTTTATGTGCGTTTGGGATTGCTTATCCAACAGCTTAACTGATTCTTGTTAGTAAAATAAGCAGTTTTGATAAGCAATTCTAAACACCCTAATTGGCTGAATACGTTTCCATTGTAAGATGTTATGGTTAATGGGAATCATATAAATGCAGGAGCCGAGGTGCAGAAAAAGTTTATGGTTATATAGCTAGTGAAGTTATTGGTAAAACTCCAACTGAGCTTCTAATGGAACCTAAAGATGCACAATCTTCGGAAGTTATCGTAGAACGAACAGTGAATGGAGAGAGTTGGTATGGGGTGTTTCCTGTAATGAATAAGATTGGGGAAAGCTTTGCGGTTAATTGTGCGAATACGCCATATCGTGATTCAAGTGGTAGACCACTCGGGGCTATGTCTATATCTAGTGATTCACGTCCATATCGAGTAGTGAAGATAGATACTAGTGCTAGTGAGCGCACGAGGATCGGTTTTGATTCACAACCACCTCTGCAGACTTCAATTACCTCGAGGATATCCAATTTGGTTAGTATCTCAATTGCCTCAAAGATATCAACATCTGAATAATTTACCCCAATTTATCTACAAAAATGAATTAAATTGCTAAAAAAGTCATGAAATATAGTGTAATATATGGCTTAAACTTTAGTTTTATATTAGACACTGCCCTTTTGATTTAGGGTAACGGCTTAAAATCAACCAGTTCTTAGAAAACTCAACATGGTCAAAGTTAATGACACATTTGCTGCCATTTTAGCATTTTTAGCGCCTCAAAATCAAATTTTGAAAGTTGATTACTTTATCCGTGAACAACAGGTTTTGAAGGTGAAGTCGAAAATGAAAGATCTTTCAAACGATACACTTGAAAGTGAAGGAAGCACCCCAAGGGGACGTATTGCTCCATCTCCATTTGGAGTATTTTTTACATCCGACACAAAAGAGCCTTTTACCAGAAACCTGATAAAAGATTCTAGTGATGAGAGTATAAACAAACATGGGATTCGCAAGAGTTTATCTTCAAAAGCAGAGGAATGGATTTGGAAAAAAAGAATCTGGTCGCCATGGAGAGAAAACGATGAAGGGGTAGACGATTCTCTTGATTCTGAAGTTGGTTGGCATCGGTTTAATGTGAATCAACGAAACCAACTAGACTGTCAGCTGTGTGAGTCCAGTAATATGATCGAGGCTTCATGGTTGTGGTTAACATCGTTACATGTTAGTAGTACAAGTAGCACAAGTACTAGCAGGAGTATCAAAAATAACAAGGCCATTATTGAAGTTGACAGGGAGGTCAACAACCTTGATTATGAGATCTTGTGGGAAGACCTAATAACTAAACAACAGATCGGGCAAGGTAATCAAAGGGTATTATAGCCATTTGACATACTATGATACTATGTGTCTTACATGCAATATTTTGATATTTAATGATTTCACATATATATTGGCAGGTTCGTGTGGGACTGTATATCACGGACTGTGGTATGGATCAGTATGTTCTGCATCTTGTACTCATTTTCTTGTAATAAAAACACAAGGGACCAAAGAAAGTTAAACAAAAATAATTTAACTGTGAGTTTTTTTATGCAGGATGTCGCAGTCAAGATATTTTCACATCAAAATTATTCAGATGATGTGCTGGTATCATTTAGACAGGAGGTAAAGTTTCTTATTTGTTTACGATTTTAGAGTTGGTGTTGACATGTAACTCTATGGTATATATGTTAAAGGTGTCTCTGATGAAAAGGCTTCGACATCCAAATATTTTGCTCTTCATGGGGGCCGTAACTTCACCTCAGCATCTTTGCATTGTCACAGAGTTTCTTCCACGGTTGGCTCTGAAGCACGAGCCTTCATTTCATTAAGTTCTATGAATACAACATGCTGACATCAAATTTTGTTATGTAGTGGAAGTTTGTTTAAGATACTTCAAAGAAGTACAACCAGATTAGATTGGAAGCGTCGTCTACATATGGCAATCGATATTGTAAGTATTCCACCTTTCCAACTTTCTTACTTTGAATTATTTTTCTTATCTGTGATTAATTCTCACATAGGCACAAGGCATGAATTATCTTCATAGCTGCAACCCACCCATTGTTCACCGTGATTTAAAGTCTTCAAATCTTCTTGTTGATAAGAATTGGACTGTTAAGGTAGGCTTTGACTTTTCTTCTTGCTTGAATGCTTTTGTTTAAGTTATTTCAAGATATTGTATTGGCTGATGTACCTAAATACAAAGTTGGGGAGAGGAACGGTACTGTTAGTTTTTTTTCTTGGGTTTTTCTTTTGAAAAGCAACAACATTAGTGAATATGAAAATGCAATTTGACTATGAGGTCAAACGAGCTAGGTTTGACTTAGAACAAGATGTTGTGTTGACTGATGTCTTCCGCTTTTTGTTTTTGTAGCCTCAATGAATGGTTCCAGAAATACTTCGTAACGAGCAAGCAGATGAAAAGTAAGCATCTAGGCTAAAAATTGGTTTTTTCTTGCTTTTATAATCCAATTGTGGTAATATATGTTATTAGGAAATGTGTCTTTGCTATCGTGTAGGTCTGACGTATACAGCTATGGAGTGGTATTGTGGGAAATTACGACCGAGAAAATCCCTTGGGATGATTTTAACCCGATGCAGGTATGTAGTTCTCAAGTATCAAGTTCAACATTTATGAAATGCAGGTATATTCATTTCTTTGACTTTCAAGGTCAAAGAGTGTTGATAAAGAGCAAAAATTTGACCCGAATATCCATCAGTTTTCGCATTTTGCTATAACAATGAATAGGATATAACTCGTATATGAGAAAGATGAATTTTTGCATCAAGTTATAAGTTCAAAAGTTGGTTGTTTAACCTCCAAATCAAATGTGTCTCTTTCCTCCTCTATCAAAGTCAAGCATAGAGGTTTTTTTGAAGACAAGACCAATACATAAATTGTTCAAAATGTGTGAAAAGTTTATCAATTTTTTTTTTTTTTTTTTTTTTTTGGGTCAAGGGTTTTTACCCTCGTAAATTGTATAAAAATCAACGAGTACAAGCACTATGGCAAAGCACCCTAATGACTATTAGAGCACTGGGTGCAACTCGCCACTTCCCTCACCAACTTGGCACCCTTGCCACACCTCTTCACCACACCAGGTGAGCTTGTTGTAGGTTGCCACTTTGTTGCTACTCGTCTGCACGACGAAGCAAATAAACATCCTTTTCGTCCTTGTTTGTCAGATTTGGTATGTTACTCATTGAGTAAAAAAAAATAGGTAGTGGTGGGACCCAAATAAGCAAGTAGATGTTAGTTGTTAGTGAGGGGGTTAGTTATGAAGGTTTGTTAAAGTGATGTGGCACCCCGTGGTCCCCAAATGAGGAGGTGAGGGTGCTCACTGCAAACAGTGCTCTTACAACTAAATGCACCACTAGACTAGTGCTTCTGACCAATATACATTAGATTGACAAACCAATCTAACTAACATCCTAAGCCTAGACGAATGCTAAAAGATGCACAAAACAGATTAACTCGACTAGGCTAACAAACATCTACGTTGGACTATTAATGAGTAAAGACGTAGATAGATTCCAATCTGCTAACATTTTTCCAACTCGAATAGTCTACTTGAAACGTAAGGTAAGAAGCTTCAGATGAACCGTCTCTATAATAGTGTCAATAAGCTGAGTATGGGTTCTCTTAAGTTGCTTGAAACGCCTCATATTTCTCTCTTGCCAAATGAAGTACGATGTAGCCGCAAAAACAAGTTTAGCGATAACACCTTAAGTTGATCTTATCTTAGCAAAAGGGCTAATCCAGGAGAGGATCAGGTCCAAAGATGAATAAACACATCTCATTCGAGCATTCCTCTTCACATTTGACCATACCTGAGATGAAAAGGTGCATTCGAAAAATAGATGGTCGTGTGAGTCGGGAACTAAATCACATAAAGGACATCTAGACAGGTTTAAGTCAGTCGTAGGACTAACATCCGACTGTCTGAGCCTGTCTTGGGTCTTTAACTTCCTTTGAATGACTAGCCATAAGTGGAAAGCATGTCGCGGAATACAGTGAGCGAACCAAATTAACCACATGTGTCGAAAGCAGCTTATTACCACGTGGCCTTAAATCTTCCCAAGCTATACCAACTGAAAACACTTAATCTTGGCCTGAGCTATTCCACCATACCTATGTATCACGTACAGTAGCTACAATATATGGAACATATGCATTATAAATGTGAGGGTATATAGAAGCCCATGCATTGGGCCACTTCCATGCATTGATTGATATAACATCCGCAAGTGACGAGTTCATATGGAAGCCTGCTCGAGTAATTTCTCTAACTATGAGATATTGAATTAAGGGACATACGGACTCCATTTGTCATACCATGCAGAAATAGTGCTACCTGTTATGATTTTAGTCTTCATATTAGCTTATAAATACGTCTAGGGTGTTAAGTGTCAGCTTGTTATTATTAGTCAAGTAGGAGTCGGGTAGGTTGGCTTGTGTCCCAAGCCCAATCCGTGTCATTGTAATAGCCGACTTAGGACTCTTGTTAGAGTCGGTTTACCCTCCCCTCATCTCTATAAAAGGAGGTGAGGGGGGGACGGATTTGGTACGCATTCTTTCAATACTAATCAAGAAACGATTAGGGATACTTACTTATGCAAAGCTTCTTACTTTCTGTCGATATTAAAGTAGGCTGCTAGTGTGTCGTCTTCAAGATCGAAGTAATCCGCTCTAGTAAACCAGGAGTTGTTGGTTGTCAAATACCAACAAGTGGTATTAAGAGCCCAGGTACGCGAGTTTCGCTGGTTATCTAGGATCGATCGATTGAAGGGTTTTTGCTATTTGTTTTTCTGGAAGAAGCAGAAGGTATTTTCTGTTTTAGGTTTCGATTTAGAACAACAAGGTGCAGCAGATCGACAGGGTGTGTTGATTTTTCGGATCTGGTTTTTTCTTTGTTGTCGGCGTATAAACGAAGAAGAAGATAACATCTCGTTTTTTTTTTTTTTCTTTTTTTTTTTTTTTTTTTTTTTTTGTTATATACGGAGTAAGAAAAGTCAACAGGAAGAGATAAGCCTCAAATTATTCTAATAATAAATATTACTTATACTCTTGGTGGGTTAATACATACAAGGTTAGTATAATAATATTATTATTGAATAATAATAGTAAGGATTACTATTATTATTATCATTTAATAAAGGATTAAATAATTTGAAGGGTATTGTACAAGGGACTTTATTAGTGCATGCTTTATTAATCCAACATGGATGTGAAGCAGCTCTGGAGGTTTTACCCGCGAATATGGATGCTACAGCGAAAGCTGAGCTAAACAAGAAAGCTCACAGTGTCATGATTTTGTGTTTAGGTAACAAGGTTCTGAGAGAGGTTACCGGGGAGACGACTGCAGCGGGGGTTTGGACCAAGCTCTAGACTTTGTACATGACAAAGTCCTTAGCCAACAAGTTGTACCTAAAGAAGAAGTTGTATACATTCTACATGCCGGCTGGACGTACGATTTCCGAGCATATAGATGAGTTCAACAAAATCGTTCTTGATTTAGCAAATATTGAGGTAAAATTCGAGGATGAAGATCTTGCTTTATTATTGCTCACTTCTTTACCAGCATCATACGAACACTTTTTGGATACCTTGCTTTATGGAAGGGAAGCTTTGACTTTGGAGGATATGATGGCCACAAAGAATTCAAAGGAAATCAAAGAAAGATCTAAGGCGAAGGGGGATGATGGTGAAGGGTTATATGTGAGGGGAAGAACTGATCGCAGGAATTCGCATCAGTCTAGGGGAAAGTCAAGATCGAAGTCTCGAGGTGGAAGACTCAAGTGCTTTATTTTCCAATCTGAGGAGCACTTGAAGAGAAACTATTCAAAGAATAATCGCAAGAAGTCAAATGGTTTCGTCAAGAAAGAAGATCAGCCAAGCTCCAGTGGTTCGATTTATGACGGTTCTGAGGTGATGATGGTGATGAGTGCAGAGGCTCTGCTAGATTGGATCATGGATTCAGGAGGTTCATACCACATGACACCGAGGTTAGATATATTTTTTGATTTTTGGAATGTGATGGGGGCAGGGTACTGTTGGGTGACAACAGGGAGTGCAAGATCAGAGGTATTGGCAAGGTAAGGGTACAACTGAAAGATGGGTCAAGTTTTGTATTACACAATGTCAGGTATATTCCTGAATTGAAAAGAAACTTGATATCGCTGGGAACTCTTGAAAAAGAAGGATATACCGTAAAAATGCAGTCGGGCAAAATCAAGGTGATTAATGGTTCTAGGGTTATTTAATCTGGAACCCGAAGGGATAATTGCGTATACTCTTTGGATGGCCATGCAGTGGCAGGTGAGCTTAATGCTAGTGTTGAAGAAAAAGACAGTCTTGCACAGGTTTGGCACAAAAGACTGAGACATATCAGTGAGGCAGGACTTCAGGTGCTAGAAAAGCAGGAGCTGTTTGGCAAGAAAAGTCTAGGTAAGCTCGATTTTTATGAGAATTGTGTTCTGGGAAAGTCACATCGAGTTAGTGTGTAGGATGGCACACTACTCAGGGAGTGATAGACTATGTTCATTCAGATTTATGGGGTCCATCTCAGGTGGAATCATTGGGAGGTAAGAGGTATTTCTTATCTATTGTCGATGATTATTCCAGGAGGGTATGGGTTTATATTCTCAGGTTCAAACACGAAGCATTTGGAAAGTTCAAAGAGTGGAAGCAGTTAGTAGAGAATCTGGGAGGACAGTTAAGAAGCTAAGAACTGATAATGGTCTTGAGTTTTGTAACCGGGAGTTTGAGCAGCTATGTACTGAGAGTGGGATTGCTAGACATTTGACAGTTGCTAGGACGCCACAGCAGAATGGATTAGCAAAAAGAATGAACAGAACTCTCATGGATAAGGTACGCTGTTTATTAATTCAGTCTGGATTGCCCAAGACCTTCTGGGCGGAAGCGACATGTACGGCCGCATATCTTATAAATAGGTCACCATCGACAGCGATTGAGAAAAAGACACCTATGGAGATGTGGTCGGGACATCTAAGTGATTATGGGATGTTGAGGATTTTTAGCTATGTCCCATATTCACACGTTAAACAAGGTAAGCTCGAGCCGATAGCGGTAAAACGCATTCTTTTGGGGTATCCTGAAGGTGTAAAGGGGTACAGGCTATATAGGCTTGATAATGAATCACCTAAAATAGTCACTAGCAGGAATGTGGTCTTCAATGAAAGTGTCATGTATAAAGACACGTTGAAGGATTCTGGTGCAGGTACTGATAAGTCTGTTAAGGAATTACAGGTTGAGGTGGAACTGCAGAGGTTAAATAATCATTCGCTTGAGGAAGATCTGATTGATGGTCAGGAAGATGGCGATGATGAAGATGCAGGGGATCAGGATCATGATCAAACACCGGATCTCACAGATTATCAGTTGGTTCGGGATAGAGAGCCAAGGACAAGAACGAAATCTTTGAGGTTTCGAGATGAAATTAATATGGCTGCTTACGTGTTTGCTGCAGCAGAGGAAGAAGATACTCATGAACCATTGACATACCAGGAGGCAGTTGCTTGTGAAGATAGATCTAAGTGGAAAGTTGCTATGGATGAAGAGGTGGATTCTCTAAAGAAGAATGAAACCTATGAGTTAGTGGATCATCCAACTGGGCAAAAGCTGGTGAGCTGCAAATGGCTGTTCAAAATAAAGGAAGGGATTGAAGGTGTTCAAAAGCCTAGGCACAAGGCGAGCTTGGTGGCTCGTGGATTCACTCAAAGGGCAAGTATTGACTATAATGAAGTATTTTCGCCGGTAGTTCGACACACATCTATTCGGGTTATACTTGCATTGACTGCGTGTAGAGATTATGAGCTAGAGCAGCTTGATGTAAAGACGGCATTTTTACATGGGAATCTTGAAGAAGTGATCTACATGAGGCAGCCACCGGGTTATGAACAAGGTAACAAGGTATGTTTGTTAAAGAAATCCCTTTATGGTTTAAAGTAGTCACCTAGGCAATGGTATAAGAGGTTTGATGAGTACATGCTGAGCAACGGGTTCAAGCGTAACAGTTACGACAGTTGCGTATATTACAGGAGTTATGCACCAGGTGAGTATATCTATTTACTGTTATATGTAGACGATATGCTGATTGCTTGTAAAAGCAAGGCTGATATTGGGTATATCAAGTCTTTGCTTAAAAAGGAGTTTGACATGAAAGAGCTCGGGGAAGCAAAGAAGATTCTTGGTATGGAGATCATCAGGGATCGGAGTCGCAAGATTCTGAGGGTGTCACAATCCGGGTACATTTCTAAGATTTTAAATAATTATAGAATAGACAATGGGAAATCGATTAAGATGCCATTGGGTGGGCACTTCAAGCTGTCGTTGAAGGATTGTCCAGTTAGGGATTGTGATGTTGAAAGGATGAGTAGGGTGCCATATGCAAATGCGGTTGGGAGCTTAATGTACTTGATGGTGTGCACGAGGCCAGACATAGCGTATGCGGTAAGTGTTGTTAGCAGATATTTGGCGAATCCAGGTAAAAAGCATTGGGAAGCAGAGAAGTGCATTTTGACATATTTGCGGGGTACTGCAAACGTGGGTTTGGTGTATGGGACAGATCGTAGCAACCATGTGGATGTAACAGGTTTTGTTGATTCAGACTACGCTAAGGATCCGGATAAAGGTAGGTCAATCACGGGTTACGCGTTTTTAGTACAGGGATGTGTTGTAAGCTGGAAGGCAACGCTACAACACGTGGTGGCTCTTTCAACTACAGAGGCGGAGTATATGGCCCTTACGGAGGCTGTGAAGGAAGCTATTTGGCTAAGGAGACTCTTGGAAGAGTTGGGTGTGGAGCTTAACACTGTGGCAGTTAATTGTGATAATCAGGGTGCGATTCACTTATCGCGGAATCATGCTTTTCATGAAAGGACTAAGCACATCAATGTGCGTTATCACTTTATCAGAGAGGTCTTGGAAGCAAAGACGGTTGAAGTTCTGAAGGTGGGTACTGAACACAATGCTGCGGATGCCTTGACGAAGGTGGTACCTGGACGGAAGTTACAACACTGCTTGGAGTTGTTGAGTGTCGGTATAGGCTAATATAAAGCCTAAGGTGGAAATTCTTATGATTTTAGTCTTCATATTAGCTTATAAATACGTCTAGGCTGTTAAGTGTCAGCTTGTTATTATTAGTCAAGTAGGAGTCGGGTAGGTTGGCTTGTGTCCCAAGCCCAACCCTTGTCATTGTAATAGCCGACTTAGAACTCTTTTTAGAGTTGGTTTACTCTCCCCCTCATCTCTATAAAAAGAGGTGAGGGGGGGACGGATTTGGTACGCATTCTTTCAATACTAATCAAGAAACGATTAGGGATACTTACTTGTGCAAAGCTTTTTACTTTCTGTCGATATTAAAGTAGGCTGCTAGTGTGTCGTCTTCGAGATCGAAGTAATCCACTCTAGTAAACCAGGAGTTGTTGGTTATCAAATACCAACACTACCATTGCCAACTTTGTACCAAAAGAAGTCACGTATAATGGGACGAATTTGATGTAACTTTTGCCAACCCACGTCATTCTTCCTCTAAAAAGACATCCCAAAAGTTTCTACCACGAAGCTTGTGAGTATGAATCCATTTGACCCGAAGTGACTCTTTGAGGGTGATAATGCTCCAAATGTGCGAAGTAAGAAGGGCCACATTAAAAGTATCAAGCCTATGAATACCCAGACCTCCTTCATTTTTAGGAAGGCAAATGGATTCTCATGATACCTTCGCTTTACAACGTTTCATATCACCTTGACACCAAAGAAAACCTCTCATGAGTTGCTCAATATCCACGATAATGCGAGAAGGGAGCATAAATACTTAACACTAATAAACATGCATGGAATAGATAACCGATTGAACAAGCTACAAGCGACCAGAAAATGAAAGAAATTTATTCTTCCAATCACCAATCCTATTTTCAACCTTCTCCACAAGCTCCTTACAATCTCTATAGACAAGTCTAGTAGTGACTAAAGGAACACCAAAGTATTTCACAGGTAACGTACCTTCTTCAAAAGGGAGCACAATAAGAATCGCCAACTTTGTGTGATTAAGCACATTGCAAAAGTAAGCCATACTCTTAGGGAGGCTAGGAACTAGCCCCGAAAGATTTTTGAAATCATCAAGAGATTCCATAATAACCCGAGCCGAATTCATATCTCCATGAGCAAAGAGAAATAAATCATTCGCAAAACATAAATTATTGATGTTAAGACTCCAACAAAGATGATGAAATGTGAAATCTTCAGCTTGATGCACCTTATGCTTCAAAATAAGGGTTAAATTTCCATGACTAAAGTGAAAAGATAAGGAGATAGAGGATCACCTTGGCGAAGACCACGCTTACCTTTGAAAAACCCAAGTAACGAGCCATTCACACTAACTGAGAAGGATGTAGTAGTCACACATTCCATAATCCAAGAGACCATGCGCGTATGAATACCAAATTCGAGAAGAATCTTCCTAAGAAAATCCCAATCGACAGTATCATAAGCTTTCAGAAATATCAACCTTAAATGCACATCTCGAAGGACCTCGATCTAAGTGATAGTTATGCATAAGCTCTTGAGTAAGAAGAATGGTATCAGAAATACATCTTCCCGAGGAAAAAGCTAATTGAAATCAATGTTAATCAACTCAGTAAGGCTATCCTTAATGCGATTAGAAATAATTTTACTAATACATTTGAACAACACATTGCAACAAGATATAGGTCTATAATTGTTAAAGCAAGTAGGAGTGGATGTCTTAGGCATAAGATCAATAATAGTATGGTTAACTTCTTTAAGTAGTTTAACACTAATAAAAAAAACTCACGTATAGCAGTAGAAACCTCAGCACCAATGATATCCCATGCTCCTTTGAAAAAAGCAGCCGAGTCACCATCCCTACTTTTAGATTTATCGTCACCCTTCGAGAAAATAGTACCTTTAATCTCCTCATCAGAAACTTCACGAACCATCGCATCTGCTTGAGCATTAGTTAGGGTATGTTTGGCAAAATGGGCTGGGGCTGGGGCTGAGGCTTATGTTATAAGTCGAAATTAGAATTTGTATTTTTATAAACTTGGTCGGCAAATGGGCTGAGGCTAGGGTTTATTATTGCAAAATTACTAAAAAAATACATAATTAAATGAGTTTTTGTAAATGTTAGATATTTTTGTGGGTAAGTAAGTAATTTATTCTTCAAAAGCTCCGGGCTAAAATTTTTAGCCTCGTTTATGGGGCTGAAGTTTTTAACGGGCTTATTTTATAAGTCATTCCATAAGCCCTAAGACAAACGAGACTTATTTAATTAGCCGGCTTATTTTAAAAGCCCAAACCCCAATAAGCTCAATAAAAACCCTCGCCAAACATAACTTAGTCCGTTCATAAATAAACATCGGATATTCAAAGTAGTTGTGGTACCACTTTGACCAAGAAAATGAGAAAAGTAATTAACAAACCCTTCTTGAACAGTAGCTCCATCGTAGCAAGTTATCCGTCACCCTATCAATTCGATTCACGAGATACGACTCTTAACTGATTTGTGGAAATAAGTTTTCTATATCAATTTACAGTCTTTTAATCTATACTACTATATAATGTATAGATAATTAACCCTAACTCCAAGTCTAACACCTAACCAAAAATTAAAATAAGCAACTCAATTCATGAGGTGACATGTGTCACTTCTCAACTAACTCCAAGCCTAACTCGTAACCTAACACTTTTATTTTTAAATTGAAATATCTTTTTATCTATTTATTTTTTATGATCTAATTTCGTCATATTTTCTAAAATTTTATGCTCTTTAATTCAACATCCATTTTAATATATTTTTATTAGTTTTTAGATTTTTAATGGGTTCATTTTATTTTGATTCAAATTTTTATAACTTTAACATTTATTTCAATCAATATAATCTTGATTCGTCAAAATCATATACTTTTTGGGAGGGTATTTAATGGGTAAGAGATTGCGAGGGTCTTTCTATATGCGGGAATAATGATGTCACGGGAAAGCTACATGAAACCAAGCAAACACATACAACTAATGCATATACATTTAGAGTGTTATTAAACAAATTTACTAAGCGGGTAGAGAATTTCGGGAGAGAGTTGGGCTAGCATTTCATTTACTGTTTTTATAACATAACTATATTTATCGCCACAGCTGTGCGCGAGTATCCAACTAGTATATATTAATGTAGCGATAAGTTTTCTGAAAGAAACATTGGAAGTTGAAGTTGATGTTGACAATCAAGTTTGTTTATTTGACCTTAAAATTCGTTTGTTTGACTCTTAAGGTCAAGCATATCACTTTCTAAAAGCGTAGCAATTATATATTTTCTACTTATGATACTTGCAGGTTGTTGGAGCTGTAGGGTTCATGAATAGAAGACTTGATATTCCAGAAGATATGGACCCACTTTTGGCTTCGCTTATTGAGAGTTGTTGGTGCAGGTTGGTCTCTCTCGATGATGAAAATATTTAACTTTGTATATAATGTCTGAATTATCCATCTCATAACTTTCTTGTATATGGTCAGCGAGCCACAATCCCGACCAACTTTCCAAGAAATTATATATAAGCTTAAAGAGGTAAAAAAGAATTTTGTGGCTGAACGTAGGAGATAACATTCAGAAAGGATCAGTGCTTGGTTTCATTTCTCATAGAAGTTCATTTATAAATTTATCGGAGTACTAAACGATTTGCCTATGTTTTCGGCCTATGTGTATATCAAAGGTGAGGGCCACCCATTCTTTTTAGGATTAACTGTACCAGTATTAATATTTAGGATCTTGATTAAAGGAAGGTTCAAAGACTGCTCGAGCTATTTTTTTTATCATGCTGATTTAGTGTATGTAACATCCCCAATTTCGTGAAATGCAGTGAAATTCAAACTGGGTGTTACTTGACGGTACAACAGTTATAACAATAGAAAACGAACTCTAATTAAGTCATTTTTAAAACATTTATCATTCGATTTATATAAATATCAGAGTTTACAAAAATGAAGTCTCAATAGTTTCACGGTTTACATAAATAAGTTTTTGAATGATAATAAAATTTATAGCCCTCTTGAATATCAGTGCTCCTCCGTGCCAGCCTCGATCATTATGGACCTAAGATACACGCTTAAAAGTGTCAACACAAAGAGGTTGGTGAGTTCATAGAGTTTATTTAAATAACAACGGCACACAAGGTTTCATATTTTAAACGACTACTGTACAACATAAAAAGTCAAAAAAACGGTTTATTATTGCACTAAACTCATGACACCAACGCCTTAAAACAACATCAATTATAGTGCATCTGGTTACCTAACCGGCTAACACAAATGGAATATAATTGATAACAATGTGCCCTACAGCTATCTTGCCAAATACCTCACATCTTCAAATATAGTGCATCTGGTCACCTACCCGGCTAACAGAAATGGGATTCGTCAATCCCGTAAGTCTATTCACAATATTAGTGCCTATACTTAAGTAATAATGGTTCATGATAAACAGGGACTTAATTGGCAATAAAGGTACTTAGTCAATAATAAACACATGCAATTTTGCATACAGTTTTATAACACTTGTGTCCACAAAAACATAGCATGTATCTCCCTCAAGGGTTTATAAAACAGTAAATAAAATGGGGCTACAAACTCACCTTGAACTAATGATATCAAAACGTACATATAACAGAATCGATGGATAAGCCGGGGAAACCTCTATGCACAACCTAGAATATCATGTTATGTCTTAGGTTCTAAAACAATGAAGTGAATATATAAACATACCTTATATAGTTATTACATTAATTTTGCTTGGATACTCAATGTTTGTAAAGTTGTACAAGTGTTTAAGTCTAGTTTGGGATTTTCGTTTATTTAAGTTTTCACGTCTAAATCTACCCGTTATTTCTAAACCGTAAATGATCACTACTCGGTTTTTACGTCTTCGGAAAGGTATTTAAATGAACTTTACAGATTTGTGGGTCCCACTCCCCTAAAGTTACTTAACTAAGGTCAAATTACTAATTTATCCTTTTATATACATGCTATTGGTTACAGTAACTCACAGTCTCGCGGAAATGGCCATAAGTAGGTCTATACGACTCCGTTTTATGCCCGGTTTTCGGCCACGTTTAAGTTAGGATGTTAGATAAAACTTTTATGTTCTGACCCACAGGGGGTTCTAGTCAACTTATGAGTTTTACAAGATTGAAATATGTTACTCAGATTTTGATACTTGTTACCGTTTTGGCTCTAATTTATTCATACGGATGAGTTACGGGGTGAGCCAAGCGGCAAAATGACCAAAAGACAAAGAACTATAATCCTATATTTTTACTTATGATATAAGGATCATTGATCTTGCCTAGATTTCCCATTTACAGCCCCCTGTCCAGAAACTGTTTTGTGTTTAAAGTCCTTAAGATGTTTCTAGCGTTTTAATCCAATTTACCAAGTATAATCAAATATAATAAGCACATAGAACATATTAAATACATGAAATACTGATATTTACAGTAATAAA
>JARVZY010009713.1:0-24656 GCA_030686995.1 Artemisia argyi
AATGAATAAGCAGTTAAAATAAGCTTGTTACTTAATAAATAAGCTTCGGAAAATTTTTGGAAATTTTCATAATCATTTTTACAAAATTGGACTAAAAATGTAACGCGACGACACCTAGAAGGACTAAATGTGTAAATATTGAAAATCAAGGACTAAACCTGTAAATACAGAAATTTAAGGATAAAATGTGATAAAAATAAATATTAGAAGGTTTGTATGGACTTTTGGACAAAGTAGAGGACTATAGTTGAAATATATATATATATATATATATATATATATATATATATAAAGGACTAACGGTGTAACGCAAGTATCGTTAAGTGTAAAAATGGTAAAAATTGGAAAAGGAGACAAAGACTAAATTTATTTATCATTCTTATTTATTTTATATATTTTTTTTTATTATTTCATATCATGTTTAAATATTGTTTATATATATATATATATATATATATATATATTATTAACTTAACGTTAATAATATATAACGATGTTTTAAAAGGTAAAGATTTTAGTTATATTTAAAACTTCGATGGATAATTTTTAAAAATCATATTTTGTCATATCATGCATATCATAATATTTTCACTGCACATCACTTAATCGTCATAACGAATATCTAATATTCGTTATTTTCTTTATAATCACCGAATAGTTTTTGGTCAATTTCTTAGATAAATTTATTTATCAGGTTGTGTTTCGAAGCCGTTTTCATAAAATTCATCCGACTTTATTTTCTTCATTTTCAGTATCAATCCAGGTGAGTCATAGCCTCACATTTAATTATTTTCAAAAACTCCGTGAGGGGGATACAAGCTATAAATAGATCACAAGTATTTTCTGTATGCTTTCTTGACTGATATATGCCTAAGTTAGCTATTGCCAAAAGACCCTTATTCATGAACCATTAATCACTGCGGTGAACGCGAATATAATGAATAGATCTATTTAAGGTTTGACAGCCTGTCCCACTAATGCTTGATGGAATGCCATATGCATGTGGTTAGCCGCATTAGTCGTGATAATTATATTTGAGTAAAAATAGGAACTGGCAAATCACCTATTACACGAGGGCAAAAATGTATCATTGATTTGATATACACCCGCCGTTAAGGTATTTGTTAACGTTTACGTGTCATGAGACTTAGTGCAATATATGAACTGCAATATCAATGTTTTCAAACTGATTGTATTTTCCAATACAATCTTGCTTGTGTATCAAAATGATTATTAAATTCAAACTCTATGATTTCACTCAACAATTTTGTTGACTTTTAAGCATGTGTCTCAGGTATTTGACAGGGGAAGCAAGCATGGAACGGGTGGCAAAAATCTTCAAATTATGTTTAATTATTATCAAATGTGATGTAAAATAAATGATGTTTGATTTAGTTCAAAACATCAAGTTTTTATAATACTCTGATAAGGACCTATTGTATTTCCAATATTTATAAATGAAATTATGTTTTTAAAACGTCTCTTCGAGTCGTTTTCTATCATTATGACTTCGATCCTCACCGTAACACCCTAATTTTTATTCCGCTGCCGCATTTCAAATTAGGGGGTGTTACAGTTGAGGCCTATAAAAAGGCTTTAAAAACTTTAGAAAAACAAAAGGTCTGGTTTCAAAAGAATCAAGTTAAATATGATGAAGAGATAAGAGTTCTAGAAAGTGATTTAGAATGTGCTAAGATAGATTTAAGACGTACTAAAAAAGAGAAATCTGATATAGAAAAGGAAAAACAAGAATTACAAGTTAAGTTAGATAAAGAGATAGCTGGTCGTATGAAATGGCAGGAAGGAGCATCTAATTTGAATAAATTGATTGATGGTTGCCAATCTGTTAGGTCTTGAAAAGCATTAGGATATGAGAAATATATAGATCCTGAAGAGTTAACTTATCCTGATATGTCTAGTGTTTTTGACCCTGAACCAGCCTTAGCATATCAAACACCTATTAAATTTGTTAAGGAAGGGGGAATGAATGTTGTCCCTGGACCTATAAGAGGGGAACATATGCCTATAGACCTGTCCATACCTGTTGACTTTGATGGATCACACCATCTCTATGGCAAAAAGTCAAGTGACTTGCCAGACCCTATTATTAAATCTACTGACTTTGCCTCTTGTTGTGACAGTGACAAGTCTTCTGATGAAGGGTCTACTTCATTTGCCAGTTGTGATTCAAGTGAGAAGTCAGACCTGCCCAAGACCACACCCAAGACCACTTTCAAGACATCACCCAAGACTCCCCACAAGCCTTCTAGAGTTCCTGCTGATACTAAGATAGTTTCTTCTGAAGACTTGTTTTTTAATTATTTGCAAAACAATATTTCTAGTTCTGTTAAAAACAATTCTGTTAATCATTGTGGTTTGAATGCTTTTTCTTGTTATGGAACTTCCTTCAGTTTGAATAAATCTTCTAAAAATAAGAAATGTTTTGTGTGTGGAAGTAAATCTCGTTTGATTAAGGATTGTACTTTTCATGAGCAAAGAATGGGTGTATGTTTTAGTCAAAGAAAACCTAGGCAAATGTGGAAGAATGTTAATGAAATACCCTCTTTTATTCCACATCAGCAGAAATCCAATTCTGCTGAACCACATTCTTCATGGAGAAGAACCAGTACTAGACCTTATGTTCGACCCACTAGTTCTTTCTTTTCTAATAGTTATTGGCCTAGTCACTTTGACTCATTGTATTATGGTGGAGGGTATTGGGATACTGCTGTGAAGCCCTCAGCAGGTTGTTCTTGGACTAAGAAGGGACCAAATTTGCATCACAGGCCCAAGAACAATGGTGGATCTAAAACATCTATATGGCCTATCTCTAAGGATCCACAAGGCAGACTCAAGTCAGCAATGACTTGAGTCTCCAATGTGTACTAACTTTTGTATATTTTTGTTGTTGTTGTAGGATCATCCTTTGAAAAGTACTGAAGTAGGGATAGTTGATAGTGGTTGTTCCAGAAGTATGTCAGGGAACAAGGACAAGATGCATGACTTTGTGCCTATAGAAGGAGGAGGAACTATAACTTTTGGTGGTGGAGATGGCAAAATTACTGGGAAAGGAACTATTAAGACACCTCTGTTAGATTTTGAGAATGTTTATTATGTGAAGGAACTGGAGCATTTTAATATATTCTCTGTATCACAAATTTGTGACACTAAGAATAAGGTTTTCTTTTCTGAGGATGAATGTCTTGTGCTCTCCAAGGACTTCAAACTTCCAGAAGACACAACTGTTTTGCTGAGAGTTCCTAGAACCTTCAACTTGTACACATTCAATCTGAATGATGTTAAGCCAGAAGGTGATCTAACATGTTTGGTGGCCAAAGCTTCCCAGGATGAATCTACCAAGTGGCACATGAGAATGGCTCATGTTAATTACAAGACTATCAATAAGTTGTCTAAACTTGGTCTTGTTCTGGGCCTTCCTTCTAAACTCTTCACCAATGAACACAATTGTATTGCTTGCAACAAGGGAAAGCAACACAGAGCCTCTTACAAAGCCATAAAAGCTGTGAGCACCATATCAGAACCCCTTCAGTTGCTGTACATGGATCTCTTTGGTACAACTCCCATCAGAAGTATTGATCATAAATACTTCTGCCTGGTTATCACAGATGATTATAGCAGGTTTTGCTGGGTATTCTTTCTAAAAACAAAAGATGAAACAACTCCTATTTTGAAAGAATTCATCACTTTAATTGAAAACCAGCTTAATAAAAAGGTTAAAGGCGTTAGGTGTGACAATGGGACAAAATTCAAAATGTTGTTTTCATAGAATTCTGTAAGTCTAAGGGGATTAGAAGGGACTATAGTACTCCAAGAACCCCACAACAAAATGGGGTTGCTGAAAGGAAAAATAGAACCTTAATTGAGGCAGCAAGATCCATGCTTGCAGACTCTAAATTACCCACTATGTTTTGGACTGAAGCAGTAAGTAATGCTTGCTATGTCTTGAACAGGGTATCCATCACTAGACAACATGTCAAGACACCTTATGAACTTCTCACTGGGAAAGTTTCAGACATTCATTACCTTAAGCCTTTTGGTTGCAAAGTGACCATTTTGAATACTGCTGATACACTGGGTAAATTTGATGGGAAAGCTGATGAGGGATACATTGTGGGTTATTCAGCTCCCAAACCAATATTTGATGGTAAATTTTTGGGTTTACAGGTTCAGCAGAAACCTGATGGAATTTTTATTCATCAGGAGAAGTATGTAAAGGATATGTTGACAAAGTTTGATATGGAGAATGTCAGGGCTGCCACTACTCCCTATGAAGCTCCCAAACCAAAGAACAATCTTGATCCTGATCTTCCTGTGAATGTTCATTTATACAGGTCAATGATTGGTTCTTTGATGTATTTGACTGCCTCTAGACCTGATATTACATTTGCTGTGAGTGCATGTTCAAGGCACCAAGTCACTCCATTTACCTCTCACTTGAATGCTGTCAAAAAGATTTTTAAGTACCTGAAAGGCCAACCCAAATTAGGTCTTTGGTATCCCAAAGAATCTCCATTTCAGCTAGCAGCTTATAGTGATAGTGACTATGCTGGTGCCAATATGGATAGAAGATCCACAACTGGAGGTTGCCAATTTCTTGGAAGGAGACTGATTTCTTGGCAATGCAAGAAACAGACCATTGTTGCTACCTCTACTACTGAAGCAGAGTATGTTTCTGCTGCCAATTGTTGTGGACAGGTTCTATGGATTCAGAATCAATTGCTGGATTATGGGTATAATTTCATGAATACTACTATTTTCATTGACAATCAAAGTACCATTTGCATTCTTAAAAATCCAGTTTTTCATAATAGAACCAAACATA
The DNA here is from genome assembly GCA_030686995.1 of Artemisia argyi. NCBI lineage: Eukaryota > Viridiplantae > Streptophyta > Magnoliopsida > Asterales > Asteraceae > Artemisia > Artemisia argyi. The sequence continues at coordinate 4,844 of JARVZY010009713.1, forward strand.
TTGAAATCAGACACCACTTTATCAGGGATGCTTATGAGAAACATTTAATTAAAGTGGTAAAAATTCACACAGATGAGAATGTGGCAGATTTGTTAACCAAAGCATTTGATGGACCAAGGTTTCAATATTTGGTGGTCCATATTGGTATGCTTAACCCTTAAATGCAAAGTTTAAGGGGAGGCATACGCCTCAGGGGAGGCATATGCCTCAGGGGAGGATTGTGAGTGTAAACTTTGTAAAATTTGTATAAATTTGTATACTTTTTGAGTTCTTAACACTAACCAACTAATGAATTATAAGTTTGTTTGGTCTTTTTGTTAGTTTGTGTCTGTTTTGCAGAATGCCATTGCAAGTTGTTGATAAATTTAACCATGATATGTTAATATGGTTGCTAAGATATGTTTCTCCTGAAGTCTAATAGAGGCTAAGATTGATTTCTACTGATTCACAAGATACAGAGATCAAAATTAGCAAATGAGTTTTCATTCATTCTGAGAACATATTACAGATTACAAACAACTTCAAATGAAATTAAAAGATGCAATCCTATCCAAGTCTAATTTAGTCTAGCTTCTATCATCTATTACAAAAGCTGGGGCATAACCAGTATGATGAAGAAGCTGAAGCTGAAGATGAAAATGGAAAAAGAAGAGGAGGAAGAATGGATTGATGAAAACGACGATGAAGATGCTCAAGAACCGAGTAGTTTGGTCCCTGGCAACATCCCATCATCACCTACACCATTTTCCCTTTCCCCTTACCCATGACATCTGTCCTCTTCTCCTTTCCCTTGCTTTCATGGCATGAAGAACCAGGTCCTGGAGCAGGAAGACCTAACACCACACTTCGTGATGTTGGAAGAGATGGATTTCTCTTCCTAGGCCTTGTTTGGGGTCTCTCAGGTGTGGAAGGATGAAGAAATAAGGGATCTTCGTCTTCATCCTCTGAAGAGTCTTCATCAGATGTGAAAATGAAGGGAGAGACATCTTGCCTCTCAGCAGGAATGGGAGCATTACTTGCTTCCCCTCTCTCCAAGGCATTCCATCGCCTTTCCAACTCACGTACATAATCAGAATCATCTATTTCTGAGGGATATGGGGGTCGATCATCAGATGAGGAGGAAGAGGAGGAGGATATGTCTATGATTTCAGGCTTGGAAGACATTATTTGAGGAAAAATTGAGGTTAATTGGGAAATTAGGGTTGTGAGATGATTTGGGGTTAATTGATGACTGAGAAGTGTTATTTGGGGTTGATTAAATAAGCCAAGTTTAGGCGTTATGATAATTAATGCGAGTTGGGTGGCACAGTAAAAATCAAGATATTCACCGAAGATATTTTTACATTTGCTTGGTTTCTGCTGAAGTTGACCATCCCTCAGCAGATTTGACTTTCATTTCTGCTCAAGGGTAATTTTGAATTTGGAAGTTTTAATTTACACGTCAGACTTGGTCAATAATTAGTTCTGATAATTTTGACCACGATTGGGGAACTTCTAAATATAACCTACTTCGCATATCTCTTCCTAAACAAAATTATTCGCTTGTTACTCCATTTAAACCCATAATTCTTTGAGTAATTCATAACCGTCTCACTCAAATTCATTCAAACGGCGCAACTTGAATTGAAGAGAGATCATAACAAGTATGCTATTCTGAAAAAGGCTAAGGGACATGAAGAATTTGATTTAATGGTGGAGTTTCTATAGAGATCAAAGATTCATTATGCTTTGACACATTGTCCCAATCTGATATATGAATCGATGGTGACGCAATTTTGGGCATATGCTGCAAAGAGATCTAACACAGAGATTGTAGCTGTAATTGAAGGTGTAGAGTATGTGGTGACAGAAGGTTTGATAAGGACAAAGCTTCAGTTGGATGATGAGAATGGTGTATATCACTCCAACACTGCAAAGATTCTTGCTGGGCTAAGGGAAGCTGGATATCAAAGTACTGAAACGATTAAGTGGCAGAAGAATCAATTTTGTCCTAAGTGGAGGTAATTGGTGCATTTGTTGCTCCAATGTATAAGCAAAAAGTGTGGTGGATGGGACCAATTCTATCTACAATTGGGTTGTGGTATTGTTTGTCTTTCTAAGGGTCTAACTTACAATTTTTCAAAGTTCATTTTTGAAAATATGCTGGAAAATATTGATAAACAACAGCATAAGTTTTTAATGTACCCTAGGTTCTTACAAAATATTTTAGACATAACCACTGAAGATAGGACCCATGTGCCTATTAAAAGTCTTGGTTCTAAGTTGTTTGCCTCAATGAAAACAAATTATAATGGGGAACATCGCCCTCTGTTAGATGCTATGTTGCCACATGGCAATGATAATGTAGTTGGGGGTGATGATGCTGGTAATGTGCCTACCCAAAATGCTGCTGATGATGGTAATCCATCATCTTCTGGTGTTGCTGCTGATGGTAATCCTTCAGTGGTAATTGAGGAAGAGCCAGCTACAACTGCTGAACCATTACCTATTTCTTCTGACCTACCACCACCTTCCCCTGCACATATGTCACCTAGTCCTACAATTTCACCATCTCAGGTTGCTCCAGTTGGGCAAACTCATGAGATTGAAGATATATTTCAGTCTCTTGAGCCTGAGATCACTAGACTACCTACACCTAGTCCTATGAGAGAGCCATTTGATGAAGGCTATCCCAATGTTGTACATGAGTCTGTTTCTCCTGCTGGGTTCAATGAAGCTCCACTTACCACTGAGCAATCTGCTGGTGGAGCAGAGGACCCTGTTACTCTCACTTCTGTATATGATTCACTTTGCAGGTATATGAAAAGGACTGATGATCTCCAAAAGGAGCTTGCTGATACCAAGTCTACTCTTGGTAATGAAATTGAAAGGCTGAAAAGTAAGGTTAAGGATTTGGAGGCATAGTTGAATCAACAGAAGTGGGTGGAATGGATACTACTGAAGTGCGTCAGGAGGAAAATTTGGATTCTCTTGAAATTTTAGCTGAAGTTGCTAGACAGTCTCATGTTGCTTCTCCTAAAGCTGCTGAAGTACTTCCATCTATGCCAACAATTCATTTCAGCAGAAGAAGAAGTAGAAGACAATATTTAGCAAAGAAAGCTGCTGAATCTTCCAAGGTATCTAGTGGTGATGATATTCTTATGGCAGAAGATACTGATATTCTTCAGGAGAAACAATCACCAAGTGTTATTGCTGCTGACAAATCTACTGATAAAGTTCATGCATCAGGAGATACATTCTTTGTAGCAGGGAAAGAGTATTTTAATTCCCCTATTCATAATTCATCTGGAAATAAGCAAGTTTCTCCTGATGACATCACTGAAACCCTCAAGCCTCAAGGATCTAATGATAACATACTTAATTCAGATGTTCAAGAATTAAATGATGATCCTATGGAAGATTTGGATGTTCCTCATGATGATTTTACTAAAGGAACTGAAGTGGCTGAGGATGAGATTGTTACAGCTGAAGAAAGAGTTGCACAAGAAAAACTCTTCAAAGAATGGGAAGATTATAAGAAGAGTTCTGACATGGCTGAGGCACAGCAAGCCAAGTTTGATTCAGAATACCAGTCTGCTACTCAAAGATATGTTTCTACCTTGCCTATTGAAAGACAAAAAGAATTGGATGCTGCTGTTCAAGATTTTGATGAATCAGATTGGCAGCATATTGGAGAACAAGTGATTGCTAATCCTGATTTAGCTACAGAAATTCTTGGTGATAGGGTGGAGAAAAAGGACTGGGTTTCTGAAATTGTGAAAGAGATGAAGTTGAGGAAGAAAGCAGCAGATGAGCAAAAAGCCAAAGCTAAAAGAGACAAACCCATGACTCAAGCACAACAAAGGGATTACATCAGAACATATGTGAAAAGTCAAAGCAGTGCTTTATATAACAGTGCTTGGACTAGGAAACAAGTGTGGGCACTTCCAGATGACAAATTGATTCAGATGTATAATAGAATCAAGTCTAGGTGTGACAAAGATGGAATGGGTGCTTCTAAAAATGTTCCTATCACTCTTGCTACTGTTGGTTCATCTGTTAACATGGATATTCCTGTTGCTGCTGAAAAGGTATCTTTACCTGCCACTTCTGCTGAGGTACCACATTTTGCTGCTTCATCTTATGTGGATAAAGGTAAAGCTCAAGTGATAGCAGAAGATCCTCCATCTAGAAAGAGAACCAGGAGACAAATGGAGGAGGAAAGGTTGGGTGAAGAGACTGCTAAAAGGTTAGATGCTGAACAACAAGCTGACCTGGCAAGATTTCATGAGATTAAGGAAAGAGAGGTTGAACTTCAAGCTGCTAGAGCCAAACAGATGAGGAAGGCTATGGATGAACAATATGCATCTGCGGTACTTGAATCTTCTCAGGATTCTACTGATGAACAATGGGATAATCCATCAGTGGAAACTGATGCTGCAGAGGGTATATCTGCTGAAGCTGAAGTTCCTGATGCATCTTCTCTACCTCATGATGCTATTTATGTTCCTGGAAGAAGAGCAAAGAGAATGGCTAGAGTCAGAACTTCACATTCCACACAAAGACTAATAGATGTGAATGCTTCTGATGCTTCCTTTATCAGAGAAGGATCCCCTGATGATTGGCCTGAGGCAACTAGGGATGTTTTGGTTCACTGGGAGTTAACTGAAAATGGACAGATCAATACCATTTATAGATTAGATAAAACTTCTATATTCTTTACATTTCTCCAAGAAATACTACATCTTGTTGATCATCAGGATTTGCTCACTCTAAATGATTTGGTTCACAAATTTTATGCAAATCATACCCCTACAGGGTCTGGATTGTATTTATTGGGGGATCTAAGAGTGTTGTTTGATTCTTCTACTCCCACTGGTGCTGGTTATGACATATGGAAAAACAATCAGAGATGGAAGGTTCAGCGTTGGAAGTTTTATCCTATGCCATATGTTCATGTGTTGGAAACTACAACTGGTCTAAGGCTTATTATGGATCTTGGCAAAAGATATCCTCTGACAGTGTCTCTGATGGAGAAAATGCTTCAACATAAGTTGGAGATTCCTCCTGATCCAGTTGGGAATGCAAAATTGTTTGCTGAATCTTTGGTGAAAGTCTTCAAGCTCAGAATTAGGACTTCCAGAGCAGCTTCTGTTTAATGGTATAATGTTGTATATTTGTTTTTCTTAATTAGTATTAAAATAAAATAAAAAATAAAAAAAAAATAAAAAAAAAACAACTAACATTTTGTGTATAGTATTGTGTATCTTGTATGCAGGTTTGGTGTTCCTCACACTATTCTTTGGTCATCAACTTACCTGATGTTGACTATTCCATCAAAAAGTTGGCTAGTCCAAATGGTACAGCTTTGGTAAAGACACATCAAATCTGTTGATAGATGTAATGGTTTGCTCAAAACCATAGGGTAATCAACTCACCCATGCTTCATTGCTGAGAGTTGAAATGGTTGTCAATTGACCATGGATTTTTCCTTTATGGATTCCAAATAATTGGCTAGCCCACATGTATATGGCTTGTGGTAAAGGCAGTGGAAAACCATATTTGGTAATCAGTTGACCAAGATGATTTTTCATCAAAATAATTGGCTAGTCCTGAGCAAACGGCTACAGGTAAAGACATCTCAAATCCATTTATAGCTGATGATTTGCTAAAAATCATGTGGTTATCAGTGTACCTTAAAACATTTGGCTACTCCAGTAGTGATGGCTATTGGTAAAGAGACATCAAATCCATTATTTTCAATGATTTACCTCTCACAGGAGTTAACACACCTGGATGTGATGAGAATAGTATGAAACTAATTTGTTTTGTTGTACATTTAGTCATTTGTTGCTGCAAAGAATGGAGTTTTCAAGTATGTACTGACCATAGAGATCCCTCTTTGCTGATGTCGTGTCATTTCAATCCTCTTGGTATGTAACTTCAAAGATCTATCAAGAATCTTGAACTTAACCATGTCAGATTCAAGATTAGGGGAGGATTGTTGGGAATTCTGCTAAGAGAGAATTCTGCTGAAGAATCTGCTGATGGTTTCTGCTGAAGACACAGATTCTACTTATAGTTTAGTTTCTGCTGAAGTCTAGTTTCAGCATTAGTTGTTTCTGCGGATATAGTTTTTCCGTGTTTTATGTAATATAGTTAGGATATGCATGAGTTTATTTAGGAAGTGATAATGCATATCATTTAGTAGTTTTAGAATATACGTTTCTTGGGAAACGGTTTAGGGTTCCTTGTGTATAAAAGGAACACACGATTATGTATTGAGTTACGTTTTAGAAAAACACTTTCATTGTTATTAAAAGATCCATAGATGATCAACAGTTCTTAGTATTAAAACTTGTGTTTGTTTCCGCTTTAAAATACAAGTTATAGAGATTATCTATTAATGTGTTGGTGATTACATTGACATAACTAACGATTCTAGAGTGCTCAGAAGATCTATCAAGGTCTTTGTTTCAACAGAAATCTAAGTAAACACCATTTTCCCACATATTGCTCACACCACTAGTTTAATTTAGTTTATTTTCATTTTTATTATTTTATTTTGATTGCATCTTTAGTTATTGGGATAGTTGACTAGCAACTAATTCCGCCCACTCTTCCAAAACCCGATATTTTACTTGCTTTTATAAAAATATAAAAATACAAAAAGAATCATCCCTTACCTCTACACCTAGTTTTTAGGCTCTCTAATCCTAGCGACACTATTCCTGAGTTGAACGATCAATCCCCCGGTACTTGTCACTATACTATACTACAACGATCAGGTACACTGCCTGGTGGGGGTTGTAAGCTTCTCGAGATCCCTCGAGAGGTAAAGCCTGGTGCAATTCCCACGCATCAGTAGCTTTGGAAGATAAATATGAGAGTCTCTATGCACAACTATATGCAAAGAGATGCGATATAGTGAGCAGTGTTGCTGAAGCTGATGGAATGAACAATGAAGACGAAGAAGAAAACGGAGTGCCGAGTTTATGTTAAATGCAATGAAGAACAATGAAATATCTGCAAAGGGGATTTTCAAACAAGATGAAGATGCTCTTAAATATCTCAAGGATATTAAGTGGTATCGCGTGGATGCTTGATGAGTGCTTAATTACACATCCTTTTTAGACCTAAATCAGACCAAATACACCAAATACTAACCAAATATGCCAAGAGAATGTGTGTTTTTGTATTTGTGTATGTGGAAGTACGGATATGTGAAAAATGAACAAAAACGATGCAAAACCGACAAAAAAACGAGCACGAGATTGGAAAAAGGTCAAAAGCCGGAGCTGGGGAAGAAAAATGATCAAAGAAAGCTCAGATTATTAATAAAAGTCCTCAGAGAATCAATCAGTTGCATAATTAGTCCCTGTGAAAAGTTTGGAGAGAATGACAACTTCAGTCCCTCAACTTTGAAAGTTTGTCACAAATGGTCCTTTGGAAGATTATTTGTAGAAAATGGCAACAAAGGTCCTTCTACTATTGAAGAAATTCAACATAAACCCTTGAATCTACTTTGGAAAAATGACAGAATTGGTCCCTTAATTTTTCAGAATATTGCACCTTTGGTCCCTACCTTTCACTAAACCTTAAATCCTAAAAAATCTGCCAAACAAATCCATCAAATATACACCTAGCCCATTTCCCCACTTAGCCCAAAATCAACACAAGCCCAACACCTAAACTATTATTACCCGATCCACCCAATATTTACCCACGGTCAAATCCCTATACCCGGTCAAACTTATTACGTAGTATTAATAAAACCACAAAATCCCCAAAACCTTCCCGCCCCCTAAAAATACCAAACCCAAGGATTTACTGTAGATGAACCCTAATTTTACCCATCCCTCAAAATTACCTAATATGGTAATAATTACCCACTCATTTGGGGCTTCTAGAAGGGCCAGGGAATGTCAGGTTATGTCAGGGACACGTGGTCCTATCACAAGACACACGGAGGATTCATAATTTCATAACACGATCCAAGGGTTGATAACGATTGGAATCATTTGGAATTGGATCAAGGGCTATAAAGGACTTAGAAGAAACACAACCTTCACGCGGATAGATGACCTGGCAACCCATCTCAACAGCTATAAATAGCTCCCTCCTCACATCATGTTTGGCTGTTAGATTTTAGGAGTAGGAGTAGGGTATAATTAGAAGTAGTATTAATTAGTTTCAATATTGTATTTCCCATTTAAAATTGTAATCAAATTTCAGTTTCAATATAATTCAAGGTTTTTAATTAATTCTCTTGCAAATTATTTTCTGGTTTTGGTTGCTTTGAATCTGTTTCAGCTTTCATATTACTGATCTTAGTAGCTTATTCAAGTTAATTAACAGCTTGTAGTAAGTTTTATGGTCTAGTTTCTGTTTCAAAATTAGTTCAAGAAATTGGTCAATGAAAGTCAAAGTTTGTTCATGGTGATGATTCTAATGATTGAAGTGTTGGAACCATGGTTAATGGAGTTATTTTGGCCTATCCAAAGATAGGCTGTGTGGGAGAACCTCTCTATTAGGCTGAGAGGTGTTTTGTAAGTTTTCATTTTAATTTTCAAAGCTGAATATTGCATCATATAGATTAGTAGTGTAGATCTGCTTAATGTTGCTTACTTCTGTCTCATTTTAGTAGTTTAAATCGTAATTCAGTTTTGTTTAGTAGTTTGTAGTTTATTATTATAGTTTACATATTATTAGATTCTTACTAGTTCATTACTGATGCACTAGTTGAATCTGAGTTCCTGTTGTTATATGAGTTTGCGATCTCTGTTCCTGAGTTATATTTGATTAAGTGATCATTATTGGATTTGAGTTTGGTGGTTTGGATTGCCGTTTCACCTTGTTGCCTCATTTAATCACCAAGTCTGCCATATAAGAGGGTGTTTGGATTAGAGGTTGATACTGAATTTCAGTGGTTATCAGGTAGTATAAGTAGTTTAAATATCTTATATTAGGTGCACTTAAGTTAGTTTTGGCATAAAAACCATAGGTCTCATAGCAAAAGTCAAATTTAGATTGTTGTTTCATTTCTGTTTGCACATTCAAGTTTATGCTACTATCATCTTTTAATTTTAGATTGTAATTAGGTCGATTAGAACTTAATTCAGCTTAACATTGCATTTAGGGACAGTATTGGTCAAGAGAATTTCAAGTTGGTCAAAGCTTAGGTGCAAAAATTACGTCAAACCTGCAGCCCCCATAGGTTCATGTACTGCTGATCTAGGGTCTGTTAAGGTAGCAATTGGATTTAGAGTTTAGGGCTTCTGAAGTTTTTGAGTAGCTTGCTAGGTGAACTTTAAGAGTATACTTTTGGAATTGTCTCATTGCTTATTAAGTGGTCTAGAAATAAGCTGCAAGTAGGGTGCCTAAAGTAGTTTCTATCCATATTAATTCGACTGCCACCTATGCTTAATTGTTTACTTGGACTAAGTTTCTGGATATTTTAAGTTTCATTGTGTTTGGTTAAGCTGTTTCTTTTGTCCCTGAGCTACTTGAGCTTTTTGGCTACTAACTGCTTAATCCCACATCTTATTTGCCTTGTCTAAGTTGTAAATCTGTTTTCAAGTTTAAGCCTGTTAGTGTACTTAAGTAGTTCAAGTCTGTGTTTTGTGTTTCTTATTAGTTCATTAATGCATATTATTGCTTTGTTCACTGATTTGGTTCCAATTGCTTATCTAATTGTGCACTGCTTATTTCACTCAAGTACTTATACCATCTGTTTACCCATTTCTGTGTTCCTGAGTGTCATATGGTCTTAGATCTGTTCATTTAAGCTTTATTCAGTCAATAAATCATTTGTTTAAAGTTTGGTCAATCTGGTCAAAGGAGTGCTTATAAATAAGCACTCCAAATAAGCAGTTTCAAGCTTATAAGCACTTATCTGGCTTATTTTAGTTTCAAAATTTTTTCTCAAGCTCATTTTAATATTTTAGATTTTCTATAATTTTTTCAAATTTTTCTGAGTCCATTTACTATTTTTATTATTTTATTTTCATTTTTAATCAAAATTTAATACTTTTTAATTAATAAAAAATCCAAAAAAATCAGAAAAATCCAAAAATATTTTATAAAACTATTTTTAGTTATTTTAGAATTTTAGAAATTTATTTTGTATTTTTCTCATTTATTTTGAATTTAATTTGAATTTTTAATTAGATTTAATAGTTTTTAATTCTCAAATATTACACAAAAAGCAAAAAAAAATTAGTTTTTAGTTTTAAAATTACTTTTTAGTTATTTTATGATTTTCAAAATTTAATTTTCGCTTTTCTCACCTTATTTGCATTTTCTTTTAATTATTAATTAGTATAATTAGTTTTTAATTCATAAAAAATAAATAAAAAGTAAAAAAAATATTTTTTTTTCTCAAAATTTTCTTTTATCATTTTTAACTTTTGAAAATTATTTTCAAGTCCGTAGGAATAGCGTAGCTTAAAATTCGCGTTTTATTTCGTACGTTAACGTTTATTTTACTTTTAAGTTTACGTTTTCGATTCTACGTTACGTTTTAAATTTGTTTACTTGATTTACGTGCTTAGTTAGTTATTTGTGCTTCATTTACTATTTCATTAGTGTAATCTCATCATAATCACTTTTTACCACTTTCACGACACGTTTCACGAAACGGGAATTCGGAATTCCATTCATCCTTCACACGGACTACGACCTCGGGTTATCCGTATTTCTTTGCGGATCTCTTGAGTAATACTATACTATATATAAACTTGATTTTCAACGAATCAATGCTCCTATGGGTTTTAAGCTTGAGTTCTTCTTTGACACCAATCCATTTTTCGATAACATGGTTTTGACCAAAGTCTATCATATGTTGGATTACGATAAGGATATTTTAGAGAAGGCGATTGGGACAGAAATTGGATGGCTACCTGAGAAATGCTTGACTCAAGAAATAGTGAAGAAGCTCTTCAAACCGAGAACTAACGATAAAGAATTCAAAATCAAGACGATTGATCGTGATAGCTTTTTCAATTTCTTTAATCCTCCACAAGTCCATATTTATTATGACAAATTATGTAAGTATCAAATGGAGCTCGATTATCATATTGGTACAACCATTCGGGATAAAGTAATTCCAAATGCGTATTAGTGGATAACTAGGCCCAAGCCCGCTTGTGGGTTAGGTCATTAAGGTTTCTTGTATTATAAATATCGATCAATAAAGTATAACAGTATAACACCTGACGAGGTTTTATCATTATCTAACTTGGTATCATGAGCAGGTGCCGAGACCTAATCGGCAGCGCTACCAGAAACCGCTGCCTTTATGCCACCCCCTTCATACCTTAACAACCAAACCCTAAATTATTTTATTCTCTCTTCCGCTGCCGATTACAACAACAATAAAATCTTTATGAGGTGTGCTACACCCACCTACACTTTACAAAATTTTTCCCACACGCTGACGTGGCGGAGTGTTGATTGGTTGGTTTTCTGTAGTATTTTTCAATCTTTATTTACGTTTGATCACCATCTCATGTATTAATTGATTTAGTTATGACGTCAATATCCACTATCCACTAAATTGAGCATTGTAATTTATTTATTTTTCTTAACAACCAAACCCTAAATTATTTTATTCTCTCTTCCGCTGCCGATTACAACAACAATAAAATCTTTATTTACGTTTGATCACCATCTCATGTATTAATTGATTTAGTTATGACGTCAATATCCACTATCCACTAAATTGAGCATAGTAATTTATTTATTTTCCTTTTCGTCTAATGCAATCGCTGCCCCAAGTATGGAATTCAAGCGCAACAAAACCTACATAATTTCCCAGCCTGCTTGCAGAGACTTTGAAGATTTGTTTTATTGCTGAAAAAAAAAAGTTATAGTTGTTTTATCGTTTGTTTGTTTGTCGATTATTCGTACGGCTTTATAACAGTCGACTAAAGTTGATCGTTGGTACAAGTCCCTAAATTCGACCTTTGATACGGTTTTGTTACCGGTCGACTTAGCCAACCGTTGGTACGGTTTTGTTACGAGTGGACTAAAGTTATGCTTTTATTACGTTAATGTGTTGTTTTTCTTTTCTAGTTTGCTACTTCAGTCGAGCTTTCGTAATTTCGCCGATCGGACTACGGGGGAGTATTAGTGGATAACTAGGCCCAAGCCCACTTGTGGGCTAGGTCATTAGAGTTTCTTGTATTATAAATATCAATTAATAAAGTATAACACCTGACGAGATTTTATCATTATCTAACAATGCGGTCTCTTGGTTTACGGGTGAAACTGCTCGTCAAAACAATGGCGACTATACGAACGATGATTGACAAAGATGAAGTGAAGACCCGGGGCAAGAGTAAAAAGAAGTACGAAATTTATAAAGTGAAATTAGTTTGTAACTAATATTTGCAATTAGCCTTCATGTTATTTATTATGCAAACACCACTACTACAATAAGTCCTTTCGTGACCTGTTGTAGAATCCATCGAGACCTGTTTTACATGAGGTCTCTAAGTGGGGGGCTCTCCATGTGAAAACCATATCTAGACCGGTTTAAAAACGGGTCTTGTTATCACAATCGAGACCTGTTTCTATCTATATACCCGGTCCAAATTTAGCGTGCTCTTTTTGTGCAACATTACCATCCAAATCATGTAACATGTCAGTCAAATTATGACGATCATTATTAATTGGCAAATCATTGTTATTACATTCAGAAACTGACGTGTTATTAGCAACACTTTCTTCACCATGAAAATCCCATACAGTGTACCCTCTCGTAAACCCATCTCTTATTAGATGGTTTTTAACATCTTTAGCTCCCACATACAATACACCATTTCTACATTTCTTACAAGGACAAAAACTTTCATCTTTTCCGCTCATCACCCGATCAACCTCAGCAGCTTTCAAGAACTCGAACAACTTTTCCATGTATTCGGGGGTAGCTCGCTTTATATTGTACATCCATGTATAACGATCCATCTGTAACACAATTAGAAGACATATATAATAAGATGTATGCATCTAATGATTACGTACGATTTTGTTTTCGTTTGGTCAATCCTAACCCACTTTTATAACACATTGTCTCATATGTGGATGCTTATTATTAGATTGTCTATTATTTAAAAAAAACGACATCATTTCCCATTAACTCCCCAAGTATATGTATAAGTGCATACTCGTAGGAGTAAGGGAAAAATGCTATCGAACTTTTTTCAAAACTAATACTCAATCCAATAACAAGCATTCACATCCTAAATGAAACAATGTGTTATAAAAGTAGTCCTAAATGGGGACAATCCAAGATTAACCTCTAATAGGTTAATATCGGACGGGTGTTAAACTATATATTCATCTATATTTTTTTTACCTAGTTTTACTACATGGATGTTAAAAGAATATAAATGTTTGCTTAAAAATAATTGGAAATAATACCTTACTTCAATAAATCGTAAGTCAAGCTATCCTAAAAATAATTTGTTCGGCATACATGATTTCCGCAAATGACCCTACACATATGAAAGAAGATTAAAAAAATGAATTAGCTTCAAAACTCTAAGAAAATAAAATTGTATTGCAAAATTAAAACTTAATGATTAAGATGTATTTAATACCTTTGATAGTGAATAAGATGTATTTAATGTTTTTGATGATAAATGAGATGCATTTAATAAATGTGAAATTTGTATTTGGAAGTTATGAAGAAGTTGAGTAGGTAAGTTGTGAGTTTAAGATAACATTGAATGTGTTTTTTGGGTATTAATTCGTGAAGCAGGTCTGCTGTTCCAACGAAAGACCGGTCTCATTTAACTTTTTATAGACCGGTTTTCATAAAATTTACCGGTCTAGGTTTGTTTCTTGAATCAAGACCGGTGTTTTTGGTAAGAAGCGGTCCAGATTATTTTTGAAGGGGTGGATTCCGGGTTTTGAGACCCATTTCTTTAGTATCCGGTCTCCATTTAGGGGTCTTGATGCTTCTTTTTGTAGTAGTGCACTATGAAAGAATATGATGTTTTTTTCTTATAAGATGTTTGTCTTAGGAATGGTTTTTTTATAGATAGAGGCGTATGCACATCTCACCTACCGAGTATTTGTACACCTACTGTTTTCTAAATTTTGCTTATACAATTTTTACTATACTCATATATAGCTAGAGGGTGTGTTTGGCGCAATGATTTTAGGAGCATGAGAGTTGCGCTTTGTGATTTTTAATGCTCGTTTGGCAAGCTGTAAGAAGTTTTACCTATTTTTTGGGAATGCTCTTTTTTCAACCTTCCATGAAGTAGCATTTAGGAGCGTTGAACATTTAGATGTTTTACACATTATAATTACAACTACAGTGCTACATTACCATATGTTTATATAGAAAAATACGGCTACTCATGTAACTTCATTGCTGCCAACATTAAAATTAGAAACACCGCGGGATCAATAACTGCCAAGCCATCACGTTACAAAATAGTGCCGATTTATCAACATTCTACAGGTGCAGTTTTAAAGGTTACCAAGATACATTATGTGCACAGACTTCATATTTGGAAACGTTGTTGCCATGTTTTAATTGAAAACGTAATTTTTACGTTCGTTTACCGGTGATCGATCAGTTACAATGTCATAGCAGCAAAAGGCAGAACTGATGACCCGGGCCAGAACACAAATAAATGTTTCTAAAAATGTAACATTCGGGCAGCTGAAGATTTGGCATCGATTAATGTTAACATGGTAGCATATTGGGTCGACCATGTAAGAAATATTCTAGGACAATTTACATGATATGTTTTATGGATAGGTTGATCAATCCTGTGGGGTGGTCTGTGGCTCTGTGCATGCATGGGGACTTTTTCGGCGAATACTTTATATTTTGCGGAGTTCAATAACTGCCGGCTAGGGTCGGATACTAGTAGGACAGTTAGTTGATCTCACGTTCACACCATGGTAGACGCGATTAAGTTCACAATGTCTGCTTTTATCTCTGAGGATGATGAGTTTTGCCTCATACCGGCTTGCCATACGATATTGGGCTATAATATGGTTTTGTGAAAAATAATTCATTAGGGGCACAATATGGTTTTGTGAGTACTTAAATATGTGTTGTGTATTTGTTTGCTCAAGTTTTATTATGAGCAGAGTTATAACAAATTTTCATTTGATTGTTTGAAAATTACAAAAACGAGGTGTGCAACGGTCCGCCGCGTTGCGGCGGGGCGTTGTTTCATGTCGTTGATTATTGCATATTATTATTTTTTTAAGTAGAAAGTGGGTCAGGTGTTCGGTGCGGGGTTAAAAAGTCCGGAAAAAAAATTGAAACGGCGTGGTTCTTGATGGCATTTTGCGGCAAGGCTTGCTAAATATATGTTAGATAAAAGTTTAAAGTAATTTTCGCAAGCCATTATATAATAGGAGGTATGTTTCGTAAATAGTGTTTTGCGCTGTTTTTTAACCCATTATATAGTAAATGGTATGTTTTGTAAATACTATTTTTGGCTTTTACCTGAGCTAAAGTGGGCTTGTTGTTGGGCTAAAAAAAATTTCGGCAGCCCAGCTTGCGTCAGCTGGCGTCATTTGCCCTGGAATTATATATATAGTAATGTCATTCGCATGACTAATACTAACTAATACTCGTAAAAAGTTTGTATATGTGTCTCTCAATTAGATAGCAAATCAGAAGTTACATATTTGCTCATGACGGCATGACCAATTAATATACGGTCTAATGGTCTTTTGAAACGGGCTAGAGCTGGATTTGGTCCGGGCTGACCCAATATTCTACTTTTAACAAGATGATTTCAAATAGAGAAAATTCTTAAAATGGTACAGAAACTTAACTTTTTTTTTAAATGTACAAAAATAATACCCTTTTTCAAAATGGTCATGTGCAAACGTACTGTTGACAAATAATGTATGAAAACGTTATTTATATTTTTCGATATCTCTATATTTTGACGATCACAAAATGTAAACTCATCAAACGAAAGATTACTACGTAAAAAAGTATTAAGCTAGTTTATATCATTATATCCAACTTAATCACTTAAGGTATGGATAAACAAGTGTTTAATACATCTCATGATCAAAGGGGTATTTAATTAACTAATACAAAGTTTATTTAATTATATATAACATATTATATATTTTTGAAAAACACTTTTGGTAATAACGAAAAATGTTTTAATCATACTAAATATATGATTTCAAATTTTTAACCAAAATCAGTTAGTTTTTCACCAAATAAACTTTCCCCACTAAAAGACAAGTTTTCTGGCCGTTACAGCTGGTCGGCCCCTTAATTATAAGGCGCGCCTTAATTTTAAGGGGGCCGGCCATGATTTAAGGGGACCGGCCAGGCTCCTCTCTCAGAAATTGTCAGAATTTTTCTCCTATAAATACCATTTTAATTCTGGAATTTTGCCCTACCTTTTGCACGAAATTTTCAGATCTCAAACTCTCTAAACATCTTCCAAAACCCTTTGATCATTAGAATACTAATACTTGTTTCAAGTGATTCAATCCCTTCTCATCCATCCTCATCCAAAGTGCAAAAGAAGAACACTCCTTCTACAACTAAGTTCAAGAAGTATTGAAGAGTAGTTGTGCATAGTGTATATATTATTTGTGAAGTTGTGTTGTGCTTGTAATTAGTAGTTTAGAAGAATTAGAAGTTGTGTAGGTAGAAGAAGTTGTTTAGTAGTGAAGTAGTGTAGTTGTGAAGAAGATAGGTGTGAAGTAGATTGATGTGAAGAAGATAGGTGTGAAGAAGAAATGTGTGAAGAAGATAGGTGTGAAATAGATTGGTGTGAAGAAGTTGTGTAGAAGTTGTGATCAAGTTGTGACATAGTTGTGGCGTGTAAATTGG
Source organism: Artemisia argyi (assembly GCA_030686995.1). Classification (NCBI taxonomy): domain Eukaryota; kingdom Viridiplantae; phylum Streptophyta; class Magnoliopsida; order Asterales; family Asteraceae; genus Artemisia; species Artemisia argyi. Next base: position 21,666 of record JARVZY010009713.1, read on the forward strand.
TGTGTAAGGTTTTCTCCGCCATAAGGGAGTTTGTTGACATAGTGAAGAAAACTCTCGAGTAGGTTACTCGGGGAGTGGAGTAGGAACAAGGAAGGTGACCTTGTAGCCGAACCACTATAAATCCTTGTGTTGTGGTTTGATCTCTCCAACTCTTTTCATTACTTATTTATTTACCTATACTATATTTGCTTAGTTAGTTAGTTACTATATAATTGTTCATATTGTGCAAGTATTGAGATCACATAAACTAGAATCGAAGTTTTTTAAAACAAACTTGTTTTTATAAATTTTAAAAGGACGTAAAACTATTCAACCCTCCCCCCCCCCCTCTAGTTTTCCACAATTGGTATCAGGAGCCACTTCTTGCAAGATCTTTAAAATATATTGTATTTTAAAACTTGTAACAATCTATGGAATCTGAAAAATATTTAGAAGGACAATCTATGCAAAGACCACCACTATTTGAAAGTGATGGATTTTTATATTAGAAAAATCGATTCGAAACTTATGTGAAATCAAAAGATCTAGATCTTTGGCATATTATTACCAATGGTGATTTTTTACCTATTCAAAATAACCCCGAAACAAAGAAAGACGAAATCGTACATTTTGAAAAACAAAATGATGATTTAAAAAGAAAACTAGCTAAAAATAATGAAGCAAAAATGGTTATTTATAATGCACTACCACGTAAAGAGTACGAAAGGATCTTTATGTGTGAAACCGCAAAAGAAATTTGGAACTCTTTATTAATAACTCACCAATGTAATAATCAAGTCAAAGATAATAAAATAGATCTACTTGTTCAACAATATCAGCAATTCACGATTCCGGAAGAGGAATCAATTGATAATGCTTTCGCTAGATTTAACACTATCATTACAAGTTTAAAAGCACTTGATGAGAATTTTTCTAGTAAGAATTTTGTTAGGAAGTTTCTTAGGGCCCTTCACCCAAAATGGCGAGCTAAAGTGACGGCTATTGAAAAATCAAAGAATTTGTCAACGTTACAACTTGATGAATTAATTGGAAATTTGAAAGTCTACGAAGCAATTATAAAGAAGGACTCCGAAATGGTTAAAGGAAAACGAGAGCAAAGCAAGTCAATCGCCTTGAAAGCTAGAAAGGAATCCAACAACGAAGATAGCTCATCTTCTGAAAGCGATGACGAAGAATGAGCCATGGCCGTAAGAGATTTCAAGAAATTATTCAAAAGGAGAGGAAGATTCGTTAGACAACCACACGATGAAAGGAGAGCACCTCAAAAGAATAATGATGACAAGTATAGCAAGAATGAGAGAAAGTGTTTCAAGTGTGGTGATCCGAATCACCTCATTGGAAAATGTCCAATGATGACAAGAGATCAAAATCAAAAAGCATTTGTTGGAGGAGCTTGGAGTGATAGCGACGAAGATGAGAAAGAAACAACAAAGGAAGAAAAGTGTCTCATGGCTAAGACATCAAGCTAGGTACGTTCCGAAACCGAATACTTTAGTGATGAAAATTTATCATTAGATGAAAAAGATTTAGATAGTGAATACAATAGATTATGCAAACTAGGACAACAAGTAATGGCTAAAAACAAATCACTAAAATACATAAACAACCAATTAGAAAATGAAGTACTAGAACTAAAAATTAAAATACATCAGCTTGAAAAAGGTAAAGAAATTTTTGAAGAATGTAAATCATGTCAAGAGCTTAAAAGTGAAAACAACAAACTTAGGGAAGAAATTTGTAAACTTGATAAATTTGAAAATAGTAGTAACTCACTTAGGGGGTGCTTGGTAAGTGGGTTAAGGGGGTGGGGAATGGGTAAGGAATTCAAAAGGATCCACCTCACTCAAATTAGGTGCTTGGTTAGGGGTGTGCAAAGGTATTGATTACCCCGTAGTGGGTAATCAACATTATAGAGTAAATTGAGGGGTAACGTATTGATTACCCACCTCACTCAATCCTTTGCATTCCCTTTCTCTTTCCCTTTACCTTTACCTTTCCTCACTTTAAACCAAGCGGACCCTTAGTAAAATTATAAGTATTCAAAGAGTATCCGGAGATAAAACTGGTTTAGGATTTAACTCAACCGAAGCTTCAACAAGTGAAATTAAAAATGTTAAATTTGAAAGTGAACTCAAGGAACTAAAACCTTCAAAATCTAATCCTAAGTATATACTCATAAATGATAAGAAAATACCTCTCGCTAGTAATGAAGAAATAAAACCGTTTTATAAACCATTGTTAAAAACCGAAGTAGGATCGTCTAAACCTAAAACAAGATCTAAAACTCCACCACCTAGGAAACCAAATAATTCTTACCCTAGATCTAAAACACCTCAACCAAGAGCAAACCAAAATAGACGAAACTTTAACAATAATCAACAAATGTGGAACTTCAATCCGTGGGGAATGTTTCCACCATATATTCACCCAATCCAAATACAAAACATGTTCAGATCAAATAACTTTGGTCAAATGAGACAATGGGAACTTTTGATGTCACCTCTTGTTCAGACTATTCCTTGAAGACCTTGAAGATTAACGCATTAAAGACGAAAGGTACACATTTCCTTTTATTTTCGCGTCAAGAAATGCATGCCTAGTTTAGTATCTAGTATTTATGTGATTTTGTTTGGATCATTGTTTCCTCTAGTTTTTACATCTATACATACATACATACATACATATATATATATATATATATATATATATATATATATATATATATATATATATATATATATATATATATATATATATATATATATATATACTTATTTATATATAGGATCATATAACCTAGAAAATTCTTTTGTTGATTTTCTAGAACTAGAAATTGTTCGTTTACGAACCTTTTCTTTCCCCATTTGCCTAATTGAACATTAATGTTCAACAACACTCATGCTGATGAAGAGAGATGAGTCGTAAAATCTATGGATGAAACAAACTCCCGGCTTCCGTTGCATACGTCTCCCTCCTATATTCTCGTCTTAT
>JARVZY010000985.1:0-27267 GCA_030686995.1 Artemisia argyi
ATGAACACTTAGTGGCGGTACAAACGAGGGAAGTCGAATCAGATCCTTGGTATGCAGATTTCGTAAACTACCTCGCAACAAGAATATTGCCTGGGAACCTTACACCCGATCAGAGAAGGAAGTTTTTCGCAGATCTGAAATACTATTTTTGGGGTGACCCCTATTTTTTCAGATCATGTGCAGATGGAATCATCAGGAGATGTGTATTTTCGGGGAAGAAATAACCCAGATTTTGGAACATTGTCATAAAGGACCAACCGGAGGACATCACAGGGCCGACACAACCACTAGAAAGGTATTCGAGGCAGGATTCTATTGGCGAAACATTTTTAAGGATGCTGCCAAATATGTAAAGAATTGCGACGCATGTCAGCGTGCATGTAACATCTCTTTACGGAATCAAATGTCTTTAAATAATCTAATATTTTGTGAAGTTTTCGATGTTTGGGGAATAGACTTCATTGGACCATTCACCCCGTCGGGGAAGAAATGCTACATTTTGGTGGCTGGCGTTTATGTGTCAAAATGGGTAGAAGCCGAAGCTCTACCAAATAACGACGCTAGGGCAATTGTTAAGTTTCTAAAAAGACTCTTCTCTAGATTTGGAGTTCCCAAATCCCTAATAAGCAACCGAGGTACTTACTTTTGTAATTCTCTAATGGAGAAAACCCTTAAGAGATACGGTGTGATTCATCATTTGGGGACACCTTACCACCCTCAAACTAGTGGGCAAACAGAGAACACCAACCGCGCGATTAAGCGCGTCCTTGAGAAATCTATTCATAAAAACCGCAAGGATTGGGCGAACAAAGTCATGACGCACTATGGGCACTTAACAACGCTCACAAAATACCTTTAGGATGTACACCATTTCGTATTGTGTATGGGAAATCATGTCATCTACCTGTTGAATTAGAACATAAAGCCTACTGGGCACTGAAAAATGCCAACTTTGATCCGGAAGAGATCAAGAAAAACAGGTTGACTCAATTACATAGGTTAGCTGAATTAAGGGATGAAGCTTATGATCACTCAAAAGCTTACAAGGACAGAACAAAAAGGTGGCACGATGCTAGAATACAAGAAAAGGAGTTCGAGATTTGACAAAAAGTGCTAATCTACAACTCTAGACTTAGGTTGTTTCATAGAAAACTTAGATCAAGATGGTACGGACCATATACAGTAACGGAAGTATTCCCTTATGGGACTATAGAGGTGATCGATGATCAGGACCAGTATTTCAAAGTAAATGGGCACAGAGCAAAATTTTACTATGGCAATGATGTTCAAAGGTTGTCGGAAGATCTCTATTTTGCACCTACATAATCGTCGCAGTGAGTCTAACTTAAAGACTCGATAATAAACAAAAGTGCTCTTTCGGGAGACAACCCGAATTATCCTTTTCCTTTCATTTCCCTTTTATTTTGTTGGTTTGGTATGTTTTGTATTAATAATTGACAACAGGGTCAACATCAAACAGCCCTGACAGCAGGTCACTTTGGTAATTCTTTATGGGTTACGCTTAGTGTTCGCGGTGGTTTCAAACGGTCTACAGTCGTGGAGTGATCCCCAGCGACTCACCCAGTCATTGAGCTACTTAGTAGGTCTCGTAAGCTTTTTCGGGAGTATCTGACATGGGAACGGCCTTGGTAAGGGTTAGAAGGAGTCTTCACACTATGCTGTTGACGATCTCTAATTCCTTATCTGTAAGTACCGGTTGTTTATTGCTAACTGTTTACCTGCAGCTATACATCATCTCCATGGCGAAAGATTCCACATGCTCATACATGCATTACAAAGTCAAAGAAAAGTTCTTACAAAGATCAAAGGATAGCAATAGTCAAAGAAAGATTCTACGCCAATAAGAAGAATCTACAAAGTAAAGTGACAAAGATCAAAGTGAAAGAACGGAAACAACAAATGCATGTATCACAAAGACTTAAGACGTATGAGCATGTTGGAATGGCGGACAACCACCAAAGACAAAGAAGTGACGAAAGGCAGATGACTTCACCACAACAATAAAAGAACAAAGAACGATGAATAGTCAATTATCAAAGATCTCAAAGCATGAAGGAACGAAGACTAAAAACTATTCTACAAAGACTCAAAGTTCAAGACAACAAGCTTCAAAGTTCAAAGATCAAGATCACAAAGAGAGATCTCAATGATCACCCCTTAGGGGGAGATTGTTAGCAATAGAAGTGTTGATCATCAATGGAATCAAAGAGAGATCTCAATGATCGCCCCTTAGGGGGAGATTGTTAGAAATAGAAGTGACGACCATTTATTAAGTCATTTAGTCTTGTAATAATATTGTAATAGTCTTGTAGTTTAGTTAAGGGTAAACGGGCTTGGTTTAATCTAATATTGTATAATGATATGTCTAGTTCATTACATAAGCCCAAGCCCAGCCCATCTTCTTATCTTCGTATAAATACCTCCAAATGCTCCCATTTGGAGGTGTTGCTTCTAGGGTTTCTTCTATGTGTATTTCCTTCTTTCTCTCTCTAATCTAATACATCTTTCTTTCTCTCTCTAGAAGTTACCATCTCTCTCTCTCTCTCTCTCTACTTATCTCTTCTTTAATCTTTATACAAACTTGTGTTAGATAGTGTTTCCAAGGGTCCTACAATACTATACTACGACGATCAGGTACACTGCCTGGTGGGGGTTGTAAGCTTCTCGAGATCCCTTGAGAGGTAAAACCTGTTGCGATTCCCACGCACCAACGCCATCAAGTGTTAGGGCTGACGCCGTCAGATCGGGCTGACAGAAATATTGCCTATAAATACAATATTATAACTTCACTTTTTGAAAGCCCCAAACCCTAGGTTCGATTTTAGGGTTAGGGTAGGTGTTTTTCCAGCAACTTTGAGGGTTTCAATCACTCCATAAACATCTTGTATTAGTTTGTTGATTCTATCTTAATTATGTCTTTCATTATTGTTGTTGATTGTTCTCCATTCATCATGCTTGGCTAATTCACCTTGTGTCTACTTATGATTGTGTGAAACTTGTATATAATTGATTAGATCCTATTGATTTCCTTGTTGATGTTTGCGTGTATCTTCATCAATTAATGTGTGACACTCCGATAGGCCTAATTGGTTTAGTTTATAATTCTTGTTTCCTATTGTTTCTTGTTTTGATTGAATGATATCGATGTTAGGCTTAAGAAAACTGGCTAATCTCCAATTGGTAACATGCTTGAACGTCTTAAGAAACATGAATCGGATGTGTACTATGATTAATTGGTTGTATTTAACGCATAAGTGACTACTAAGGAGGCCATGTTAGGAGCTAGTTGTCAGCTCGACATAGGAAGAGGTAGAAGCTTATAGAGTTGGGGAAGATCGTACACAGCCCCACAAATGGTATTAAGGAATACAACTCGTCAATTAAAACAAGGTGTGACAATTCAATAGGTAGAATTTGATAGCTAACAAAGAGTAACATATCATAGGTAGACACGTGATTAGCCCAAAACGGTCAACCCAAATCAACCAATGTAATGGTCAACAAGGTCAAACAGCCTAGGCCAATACTTCCGGTGAGTACAGTGTTTCCCCAGGTCGTTATGTCCCGACGAGGCGTGAATGGTATTTTAGACGGCTTGTGATCGAGTGATTTTCACAAGAAAGGGTTATGATTGGTAAAATTGAGGAAATATAGAAAGAAATAGCTTGGACAAGCTATGTGAGCAATTACGTGAAATCAGATTAATTAGAATACGCGTAAAAACCTAGAAACGTACGTTTTTAATAAAAACAAACGTAAACGTACGGGATAAAAAGTCAAATGAGATAAATAAAAGGGCTACAAAGATGAAAATTATATTTTTACAATCCTAATGATAAATGAAAATTTTAAGAAAAAGAAAAAACGAATTTTAGACTACTTAATTAATTATTATTAATTAATTACAAATTACTAATTAATTTTAATTATTTAAATTATACTAAATTACAACTACTTATGATTTTAAGCTAGAAAAATGAAAATTAAATTTGGAAAATTCTAAAATAACTTAAAACTAATTTTGAAACAGAAAATATATTTTTTCTACTTTTTTAAATAATTATTATTAATTAAAAACTAATTATTAATTAATTTAAACTAATTTAAATTATGAAAAATAGCAATTGAAGAGTGAAAATTACCAAACTTTTTCTAAAAATACTTTATGATGACAGGAAGCTATGAAAATTATAAAAATGAAAATTGATTAATAATAAGCTGAGAAATAAGCCAAATGGCTTAAATAGAAGCTATCACTATTTTTATTTTTGGTTTTTCTTTTACAAAACTATTTAATAACTGATATTAAACAACTTTTGTGAAGACAAATTGGTAAGCTCAAAAATAAGCAGTTTCAAAGCTTATGGGCTTAACAGATTATGTCTTATAGCTTATTAGGATTTTTGAACTTTGAAAAAGCTACTTGAAAAGCTATACTATGGTGCCTCAAAGTAAAATAAGCTATAAACAGTTGAGACTAACTAGAAATAAGCTGCAAAAAGCAAATAAGCTAAGGGGTCAAATCTGCCAAAATGACAGGCCAAATTGGCCAAAGTGCATGCCTCTGTGGGGTCCACTAGGGGGGTCAGGAGTCCAAACTAAGACCTGAACCTGAAAGATGGACTGGAGGCCTTTCAAATAAGCCAAGAAACAGTTCCCAAGGCTCACTGATAAGCTAGGAATAAGAACTTGAAATAAGACCAAACACACTAAAGGGTCAGGGCACTTAATGGATTTTCCCAACTTGCAGGCCTAAATTCAATGGTCCATGTAACAATTCACATTTTCAGGTTAATTACTATTCTCGAAAATTTTACTATTCATTTTTTACTATTCACTTTTTACTATTTATTTTCCCAAAATTTGATTTTTGTTTCATGGCCTCGAGTGATAAATCATTTCCATAGCAAATTAAAAGTTTGACACTCATCAGATCATTTTTTACTATTCACTTTTTACTATTTACACGTTTTAGGGTAAAACGTCATTCAAAAATTCTACGCACAACGAAACTCAACCGCGTTAATTTTCCCCGCATCAGAAAAATGTTTGATACACTCATGATTTATTTGAGAATAAATCATGACTGAGAAAAACATGACCAAATAAACCTCGGCCGTGAAAAACAGGAATTTTCGTTTTTAAGCATTTTTACTCAGCCGTAACCTTAGCCTATACCTGCACCGCGTTTCTAAGACAATTTGAGTTTTCACATTTTTGGAAAAAGTCAACATATTTTTCCCTCCTCCTTTGACCAAAAATCATTCCTTGATTTTATAAATCATTCCTTGATTTTATAAATCATTCCTTGATTTTTAGGCTTACGGTTTTATGTCTAAAAGACATTTAATACCAACCGACACTAGACTGAGCCCAGTCTAGACATTATAAGTCATTTTAAATCATTTTTATCCTATTAGAAAAGTAACATTTTACTTTTCTCAATTTTACACAATATTCGTACGTTTTACGTATTACGTGTTTTAGACCCGTGTTTCCAGTTTTAGCACCCCAATGGAACCTACCACTCATTTTATATTTTATTATGGAGTATTTTGACAAGTTTAATCATTCTTCCAAGTTTCGTATTTTTTACGATACCCGGTTTTACGTATTATGGCTTAATCATTTATGGTTAGCATTTTACGGAGTCAAAACTAGTTACATAAGATAGATAAGATCATCACAAACCAACTCATCCCTTCCTATCCATTCCAAACCGCCTCTAGGGGGGGGAATCACCCATGTGGCTTGATCTCATGCTTAGAGCCTTAAGATGTTAACATGTGTTCAACTTGCTCTTCAAGCTTTGACTAGTCAAGCATGTAACCTCCTCAAGATCCTATAAAAGCCCCCTTCCCCCCTCCTTGGCCGTCCCATATCACACACACCAACACCCTTTTCTTAGCAAATTTACTCCAAGTTTTATCCAAGATTCAAGTGCTACAACAACATAGAAACACTAGTTTAGTTTTGATTCATCAAACTACTTCCAAACCCTAGAAACTTTGGTGATTCCTCTTGATTTTGAATCTACTCAAGTCACCTCAACTTTCATCATCTCTCTTTCAATAATACAAGTGTAGAAAGATTGCTTGAAGTGAAGTAGGGTGAAGCTAAAGTCTATCAAAGTCCTTTTCCTTACATGCTACTTACCTTTCTTTGTAGAAAGCCAAAGTTGTAAGCAAACTCTAATACACTTCCTTGCTTAAATATCATTTTCATGCTATTTGTATTTCCTTCATACTATATATTGTCTTGTTATCATGTCCATGATGTATAAAAATGGGTAAAACAAGTTATTATATATGATTGTTAAGTTAAGTTATTTAAACAAGTAAACTAGTGACTTTCTTGGTGAAATCTGATCAAAATGGTAAAATTATGATATTGAATCATTACATATTGTAGTAGAGGACCTAACAAGGAAACCATAGCAATTTGAACCACCTAAAACGAGTACACGAGTCAAAAGTTATGACCATTTGAAGTTACCAAAACTTTGCGGCAAAACTGCCAAAATAGTTTCTGTGACAGAACATAAAACACGCAAAAAGAGGCCCTCCTGGTCCGTTTCATGAAAAAGTTAAATCACGAAAGTTGTCCGGAATCACGTTTTCTTCAAAAACTCAGGAGCACGTCTCCAGAAAGCCAATAACAAATGAGATTTTTCTCAGTTTATTAACAGCTATTTTACATATATAAGTCACTATATAATTGTTATTGTTTAAAAAGAACAAGAGGTCTAATGACCTAGATTCAAGACCACAACCATGGCTAGAGCCAAGGTTGAGTCTCAAGACCATGGAACAATGACCAAAGGTCATGGCAAGGCCATGACTAAATGACCATATAAACTTACCTAGGCGAAAACATGAACCAAAGAGTTGGCGATAACTTAAACATACAATTTGGATCTACTTCATCCATAAGAACCATGAGATATTACAAGAAATTGTCATACAAGTTATAAGAAACTCACCCTAATAACAATCTTCATGTAATCATAAACTTTCCTAAGTTTATTCAAATATTGGACATGTAACTTTTCGGATCAAAACTTATATATATATATATATATATATATATATATATATATATATATATATATATATATATATATATATATATATACTTTATCAACTACTACAATAGTAGGGAGCCTCATGTGAGGAGTTCATTATGTAAGCCGTCGATATGAGTTGTGGATTTACGAATTAAAGTGTCCTGGCTCCTCGAACGTTTACTACATGACTTCTGAATTAAGTCGGCCCGAACGGTAGTAAACGATATATAAACTATACATGTTTCATGAATCATTTCTTTTCAAAGACTTACACTATACAGTGTACCACATCATGGACTAAATGCAAGACATATATAGGCAATTCTTCATATTCTTTACTCCAATCCTAAGTCGCAACATTCTATTATAGGTTGCTCGTAGAAACCTTCGCGATTCGACCATCACATTCACTCCTTGCTATATAACTTAAGGTGAGTTCATAGCCCCACTTTCTATTGTTTAACTATTTTACAAACCCATGGGGGGATACATGCTATTATTTTTCTACTCGAACACAATGCTTTCTAATGTATGCTATCCGACTATGTTTTATTATCACTAAGTAACATCCTTGCCAAACCAAGATCCCTTATTATGAACCATTTAATCACTAGTAATAGTGAGCGCGAATATTGTGAATAGGCCTATTGGGATTGACGAATCCCATTTGTATTGACTAAGTTCAAACAAATGCATTAATATTTGAGACATTAGGTATGACGGCAAAGTACCTACCGGGATAACTCCGCCGATTGATATTGATACCCGTTAACGTTTTGGTGTCATAAGCTTAGTAATTGATAATAACCATTCCGGGCATATAACAACATAGCCCATCTTTGTTTTCCAACCATTGGTGTGAGCCTATAACTCACACTACCAACATATTGTGTTCAAACATTAAACAAACTCTATAAATATCACTCAACCTTTGTGTTGACCTCTTAAGCATGTATTTCAGGTTCATGATGATCAAGGATGGCACGGAAGGGCACGGATATTCAAGAGGGCTATAAATTTTATTATCATTCAAAAACTCATTTAATGTAAATTGTAAACATGGAACCATCTGGGACCTCATTTTGTAATATCTGATATTTATATAATTTGAATGATAAATCTTTTAAAACGACTCAATTAGAGTTCGTTTTCTATTATTGTGACTGTTGTGCCGTCGAGTAACACCCAGTTTGAATTCCGCTGCATTCATGAATTGGGGGTGTTACTGTCCAAATGAGGTCACAAGTCCAAGATAAGCACTGATATGCTAAGATGGCTTATTGGGGTTTCCAAAAAGCCAATAAGCACAATGTGGGGTCCACTAATGAGCAAGTTATGGACTATTGAACTTGGGTGGTCCACACTGACTACTCAGTATGCAAGGTATGATCAGACCAACTTTAAGGCAAAAATAAGCTACTAAGATGAAAACTGAGATCCAATTTAAGCCATGATCTAAAAAGCTATGCTATTAAGCTTTCCAAAAAGATAAAATTCAAGGCTTAGGGTTCACAAATAAGCCTAAGAGAGGCAATTGAAAAAACGGGTAAAAAGACAAGTACCCTGGTGCAGGTCTTTTCACAAGGTCCAATAAGCACTTTAAAAAAATCTTAAAAATAATCTGAACATGGATTTCCCAAGTTCAGCTGATGGACTTTAATTTCCAAAAAGCTCAGGCCTTGAAATTGAAAGATAAAATCAGAAAAATTCCTTGAAATTTTGGTTTTCTGACAAAAGTGGACTTTTGACTTTTTGAGTTATGGTCCTAGTTTGACTAAAATGGACTTTGATCTAATCCTATTGACTGATAAGAAGTTATTAAGCTATAATAGAGTATGACTACAACAACAGATTATGCACTTTTTAACACTAAAATATGAAAATTAAGCGAAGAAACTTTGAAACCTGGTTCTAGCTTTTACTAGAGCCCCTTTATCAGCAACAAGCTCCAGCTTATTCAAAGAATAAGCTGGTAAAGTCCTTCTGGCTTATCCCTTTCAGCCACTTCCTTAGCTTTCCAAAAATCAATAGCAAAGGTACCATGTGGTCATTTTGGTACTGATTTATTGTCTTTTCTGTTTTCTTTTTATACTTTCAGATACTAGATGAACTTATAAGAGCTTATACAGAGCTTATACTGAGTAATTAACTTAGAATGATGAACTTTAAAAAGCTTAATAAAACTGAAATTTGGAATATAAGATTTAAAACATAAAAACTTTCATTAACTTGAAAAACATATTACAAATGAGAACTATATTTTGTAAGTGAACTAGATTACACTACATGCCATCCAAGGCTTACAACAAGCTTATATTTATACTAAAATGGAAATAATGCTTCTCTTTGCCCATGTGCCTTTTTCTGAGTGAATTATTATTCCCAATGGCTTCCTTGAGGACCCTTGACCATATCCCAACCATTAGATTGAAGTTCCATTGATCTCAGCCCTCTATTCACTTTTGGCGCCAAAACAGGTTGTAGTGGATATATGACCTGGTGTGTTGGGAAGGTGAAATAACACATGGGTTGGTGATGTAGGGTGGCTGGGATAGTGTGAGAGGGGACAATTTGGTGGAAGGTGAGGGTTTGGAGGGGGGAGCAGGGGAGCGGGAAACCTGGGGAAGATGGTGATGGTTGACCGTTTGACCCTGGCTATTTTATTTAAAAAGGGAAGTGGGTTGGGAGTGATGGGCTTAAGGGTTTAGGATTGGGTGGGCTTGGTTTGTTTGGTGGATTGGGATTAAGGATTAAAAGGGTCCATTTGGTGTAGTAAATATCACAAGGACCAATCATGCACTTATTCTGAAATTGGGGGACTGAAAATGTAATATTCCCAAAGTATCTTCAAGGGTCCTATTTGCTAAGTTCCAATTATACAAGGGCCCTTTGAATGAGATTTTCCACTTTTGACTTTCCATGGACTATTTTTGCCATTTTCCAAAGTTGAAGGACCAAATTTGTAAATCTTTCAAACTTTCCACCAAAGGGCCATTTGTGACACTTTGTGAATTACCAAGGACCAATGTTGACTTTTCATCCAAAATATTCCACCAGGGACCAAATCTGTCATTTTCTAAAAGTTCAGGGACTGATTCTGCCAATTCAGCATAATTTGCTCACTTTTCACCTGTTTTCAATCCTTTTGTACCTGAAACATATAAAAACACAATCTAAGGATATTTTCAGTATAATTAGGTGTATTTTGGTGTTTTTAGTGTTTTTACAGTATAATATGGGTGTAAAATGATGAGTGTTTGAGCACTCATCAACATGCTTCACTTCCCTTGTAGAATCTTAATTTACTTTTCTTGCACATTAGTTTAATTAGTAGCTTTTGGGTTAGTTGATTAGCAACTAATTCCGGCCACTCTTCCAATACCCGAGATTTTTACATGCTTTTCATAAATATAAAAACACAAAAATAATCATCCTTCACCTTTAGACCTAGTTAGATTAATTTCAATCCTAACAAACATTATTCTTTGAGTTGAACGATCAATCCCCCGGTACTTGCCACTACACTATACTACATCGGTCAGGTACACTGCCTGGTGGGGATTGCAAGCTTCTCGAGATCCCTCGAGAGGTAAAACCTTTTGCAAGGTTGCAAAACCACGCATCAGTTTGGTTTAGTTTGTTGGATCCAGATTGGTTTGGTTGTTTTTAAGCTTATTATTTGCAAAGGACTAAATGTGTAAATTCTGATTTTCTAGGGACTGAAACTGACAATCTTCCAAAGTGTAATCCAATGGCTATTGTTGACATTCTTTGATTCTTGAAAGGTTGATTTTGGCTTTTCTTCAAAGGACCAAATCTGACAACTTATTAAAACTTGGAGGACTAAACTTGTCATTTTCTTCAAACTTCAACCAAGGGTCATTTTTGTCATTCTTTGAATCTTTAAGGACTATCTTTGACATTTTGAGCTTTATTCCTTCCCTGGCTTCGGCTTTTGACACTTTTCCATGCTCGTGCTCGTTTTTGTCGGTTTTGGCTCGGTTTTGTCCATTTTTCTCATATCCTTAACTGCACATACACAAATACAAAAACACACATATTCTTGGCATATTTGGTTAGTATTTGTATTTTTGGTCTGATTTTGGTCTAAAAAGGATGTGTGAATAAGCACACATCAAGTATCACATAAGGATGAAAAGAAAATAAAAAGGACTAAAAAAGAATGATAATTTGATTGATTTTGAAGTAAAGTGTTTCTTCTTAAAATTTGTCTAAAAATGTTTACTTCATATATATTTAATTTTCCTTACTTAAAAAACTTAACAAGTGAGCATTGATCTTAAAATAAGGGTTAAGTCGGCACCTTGGTGATGCATAGGATCAGCGTGTTCTTGTAACACTTCAAATTTTATGATTTTAGTTAGAAGTATATTATAATGCTTTTGACATATTAGAAAAGTTTTTCCGTTAGTTTTTATTAAAAATAAGGACCTTCGGTGCAAATAATTAACGAAAAAAGGATTAACAGTACAAAATATTTAACGGCAAGGACTAATGCTGTAAATGTGAAGTTTAAGACCTGAAATTACAAAATTGTATTTGGGTCTTATAACTCAAAACGTCCAACATTTTCTCATAGTTAACATGTGTAACTTAGAAAAGCGGAGAGAAAAACATTTACTTAACTTAAGAATGAATTTTGGATTTTTGATTAATAAGTGTTTTATTGATTAATTTAGTCATGTTTACCATGTAGACACATATTTTATGATCATAGACCATGTTAGCATGTTTTTGTGAACTAGAAAATTATTACGTTCCAGAATTAATGAAGATTATGTTTTAAGATGTGAATTAGTTCATGTCAAAGATGTTCTTTATGTTGTTGGTGTTTAGTGTAAGACTTTAAAATGGTGTTTGGCACAAGGCCAAACTAGTGATTAAATTGCTTATGGGCCAGTTGGAAAATGTTGTTTAAGATGTCTAATAAGCTGAGGATAAGTCATACAACATTATTAAGGTTGCTACTGATCTTAACATACGTCCTTTGGCATGATATGTTGTTACGATTTGATCTACTTATACGACGTTTATGTGCTTGTCACTATACATGTATATGTACAACGAGTGGTTATTATATCGTGCGTTGTAACTGGGTTTATTCAAACTATCTAAATTGATAAAGCAAAAACATGGACAATGCAAAAACATTAATTAAAGTTTCGGGCTCATTTATTTGCAATTTAAAGAACCTTTCATCAGTTTATACAAAAAATGCCAATATATCTTTTAGATATTTGATAAATGAAGTTTATATTAAAAAAACGTAAATAGCTAAAAACACAAGGTATTTTTTGTAGCGTGCTACATAGTACAAGGGCGTTTTGCAAATTTTTTTTAACATATATTAAACTTAAACATTTTCTTATAAAATCGTACGTTAGTAAAAACAATATTCAAGTACAGTGCCCATTTTATTCGCAAATTAAATACCTCTTTATGAGTATTTTGTTTATAATAAAATTGCTAAATATCTGTTAAATAAAGTTTGATATATAAAAAAACATAATTAGCTTAAAGTATCTGGTAACTTTGGTAACGCGCCACATAATTTGAGGGTAGTTTTGTAAATTTTTTGCCGTTATTTTCGTGTCATGGGGTTTGTTAACTTGGTAAATGTGTGATAGTAATATTATTGATAGGTTGCTAACAATCTTAACACAATCTGATCATTATTGATTTTTAATGGCAAAATAGTTAACTACCATTAATAAAATTTGAGATAATGATCTTACTCTATTTGACTTTTTATAATGTTAGGTTAGATAGTCAGCTAAAATGTTAGAAACGGAAGAAAAAAAAATCCATTACGCAATAGCAAGCTAGCAACCGATAGATTTATCATTTTATCTTAAGATTGAACTGAACGCTAGAACAAACAGGGTTTGATCAGTTGGAACCCCCACCCCCCCTTTTTTTTTTTTTTTTTTTTTTTTTTTCAAACAGAGGCTAGGGTTTGATCCTCACTCCCTGCAAAAAAGCCAGAGGTCTTCTGAAAGCAGTCTCTCTAGTCTTTTCCTTCGAGTAGGAGTAGAGTTGTGTACGTCTCACCTATTCCATACATCATGAAATAAATGATTGGGTACCGTGATTTTCTTACGGAACTTGACGCTAGATTTATCCTTCGGCCTACTCGCAAAGCTGACATAGTTTTTGGGCCTACATACAGGCTAGTGATCTTTGGGCTTTAGCAACCTTTACCCATAAATGCGAATCCAATATTTTGCGATTATAAGTTATTTATAAATTGTACATGAAAACTTGTTGCAAAATATATCCTCAAAACACGTTTAGCAAACATTACATTTATATGTATTAAAAACTCGTGAATAGAAAAATATAACATTTGCAACATATGAACTTAATAAACCATATATATCTTTTAAACTTATAGTAAACCCATAAATTATAGATTTTAGTTATAACATTTATTATGGTAACTTACATTAACTACGATAACGCCAAAGTCACTGAAAGATGTTGTTACGTCACCATAACGCTTTTCTAACAACTTTATTATTGCTAAAACACAAGCATACAATGTCTATTTTAAAGAAACATACATACACATTTACAACGTTGATAGGATAGCTTTCAACTTATATTATAGCCTCATAACGTCCAAACTTTTTATTAGTGCATACAGTGTAATCGACACTTTTTGGTACACATGGCTTATAGTCACCGCACTTTGTATGTGTTATATAAGGTATTAAGCCATCACCATGTCTACTTTATAGGTTTTTCTTTCTTTATTCGTTATTTTGTGGGATCACAATGCATCTATAACACCTAAATTATCATCGAATCTGATTCTATATTGTGTTTATGTTACAGGTATAAAAACGTTCTAAAGTTAACATTGAAATATCTTTTCACACCAAAGTGCTCTAAACTATATTGTTAGTTCCTTTTACCCTTTAAGACCGAGTGTAATTGTGTTCTTTTGCACGTGTCTAAGATATCATCTAGGCAAAGAGAATGCGCATTTCTCCTTACTGGGGACATGGAGCACGCGTCTTCAACAAGAAAAATGAAGACTCGGTCTTGTGGACAATCGAGTTGTGAGTCATGTTTTTCTGTGTGTTTTGGTGGGGTATATATGTAGGGTTGTGCAACGGGTCAAACCCAAACCGAATCAACCAAAACCGTCCCTAATCGAAAACTGATTTTGAGAAAAACGTGAACCGAGAACCGAACCGAAGTTAACATAGTGAAACCGAAACCGATCCGAAGTTAACATAGTGAAACCGAAACCGAACCGAATCGATAGCTTAGGCGTATTTTTATTGGTTTTGACCCGAACCGAACCGAGTAAAACCAAAACCGAAAATCATAATTATATAAAACCGAAAACCGAACTGAGTAAGGCCGGTTCGGTTTGGTTCGGCTCGGTTTGTCGTTTGGTTTTCAGTTAATTTTGCTTAATATATGTGTTTAGGTGAGACATTTTGATAGTGAAATTGGTTGTTCATTATCGTAAGTCATGACGAATTAATTGTTAAAAAAAAAAAAAAAAAAAAAAAAAAAAAAAAAAAAAAACCGAGACGTCACTGAGACGAAGGTGGGTGACCATATTAAACCCGGTCTAAACCCATTAGACCGTAATGACTCCTTGGTATTATAGAAAACCGGCACAGTCTACACTGAACAACAAAAGCCATTGCCTAGTAAAACCTTAAAAAGAAAAAAAAAACACACACACACACACACAATCATAATAATTGTTCATCATCTTCTAGATCCTTCGACGACCAATCTTTAAGGAGTCAATCAACCCTTCTTTTTCTTTTCTTCTTCACATTTTCACCCATCACATCTCTTACCTTAACCCTCTTTGTAAGTTTTCATCTTTTTTTATTTTTTTTGGTTCTTTAAGGTTTCCTGATTTATTACTGTACTTTGTTAAGTCAACTAGTCAACGCCCTAAATTCCCAAAAAAAAAGGTTTAGATTATTTGATTTTAGATACTTTTTTGTATGGTTTTTGAGTGTAGGAGATCTAGTTGTAAGTGTTGAATTTAGGGTTATGATTTTGTGATCATTTAACTTTTTAGGTGTTGGATCGTGTTGTTTCGCGCCGCTGGTGTTTTAATTATGGTTTGTGTTTAGTTAGGAGTGCGAGAAAAATGATCATAAGTGAAAAAGCATGCTAATTTACATATGTGTTTAGTTGCTTGACAGAGTTTACAGTAAAATGTGTGTATTACTTGTAAGGCGTTGAATTAAGGGGGTGTTTGTTTAAGCTTATATGTGGGCTTATGACCTTATTTGATTTCGGCTTATATTTCATAAGCCCCAATTTTTTGGCTTATTTTGAGACTTGTAGGTTTATATAAGTTTATTATGATATGATAAACTTATATGAGCTCATAATTAAGTCTCAATATAAGCCGGAAATTTGGGGCTTATGAAATGTATGCCGAAATCAAATAAGCTCATAAGCCCATGTATAAGCTTATACAAACACCCCCTAACTTGTTATAAGGAGTGCAAACATTTTGTTCTTTTATTTTGAAGTTTAAGGTTTTTTGATTCGTTAATTTTGTTAAGTCAATGCCTTAAATTCTTTAAAAAAAAAAAACTCATCTTCTACTTGTTTTTTGCAACAGGCCCTAAGTTAAGGATTATTTGATTTTTAACCTATGTTTTTAAAGTACCTTTTTTTTATTTAGATTTAGTTGTAAGTGATAAGTTTAGGGTTATGTTTAACTATGGGTCTGTTACTTTTTGGGTGTTGGATTGTGTTATTTCGTGCCGTTGGTGTTAAAACTATGGTTTGAGTTAGTGGAATTAGTAATATAGCACTTTGACATATGTGGCGTGATACACATAGAAAAAGAGTAATTAGAAGACTAGAAGCTAGAGTAAAGTGACCCTAAGTGAAAAAATCGTGCTAATTTGAGTATGTGTTTGATTGCTTGATGAAGTTTATTGTTCGTGGCGACAGATTAACTTGTTACGAGGATTGTTAAACCTGAAGAACTAGAAAACTTGAATACTGGTTACTGATTGTTTTTTATAAGTATATAATTTTGAAATCTGGTATTTGGAGATTAATGATGCGTACTTCTTAGGTTGGAATATGATGAATGATATATATATATATATATATATATATATATATATATATATATATATATATATATATATATCTTTTGTGATTTTAAAACGTGTAGTGCGAGTATTGTTCTGATGATGTTTTTTTTTTGTGTTTTGTTTCAGATTTAAGTATTCAATGGCGGATGAACATGTGAGCACGAGCAATGCTACTGGTGAAAGCTCTGATTCAACGGTGGATATCCATATCAAGACTCTCGAGTCTCAGCTGTACAACTTCAGTGTTGATAAAAATGTATGAATTGTTCTCTATCTCTCAGTTTCTTCCTAGAATTATCTCATTTGCATGCTAAAAGTTGGAACCTTTATCCCGTTTTATAACATAAAGTTATAACCTTTATCTCGTTTTATCTCAGTTCTTTACGCAAGGTTTGCTTTCAGTTTTTTTAGTCTTGTATTTGACATCTTTGATATTCTTGTTAAAACTTGCAGATGCTAGTTTCAGCATTCAAGGAAAAAATATCTGGTGAAGTTGGCCTCCCGGTTGCACAGCAGCGACTCATCTTTAGGGGAAAGGTTTTGAAGGACGAGCATCGTCTTTCTGAATATCGTATCCTATTTACACATTTCTTATCATCATATTCTTCTTTATCAACATTGTTTACCTCAAAATGTTAGCATTAAAATAGATATTCACAAGTTAAATAGGTTAAACCAGGTTGCTAATAAAATAAACCGATCAGTATTTAAAGTTTAGCAGTAAGATGTGCTCCCTGTTAAAAAAAGTGGCTTAAACACGTTCTTAGTTGAAAGCCTTAACGATTTATAGATGTTGAAAATGGAGTCACATTGCATCTAGTGGCTAGACAACCTTCTGAGTCGCAACCATCATCTGGTTCGTCCACTGGGACAACAACTGCAAATGGTACTAACACAGGTGCTGTTATCTCTTTATACTTCAAGGATCCATTATATAGTTGCTACAATGGCCATTCATTTATGCTTTTTATGAAATAATAATATAAAGTTTGCATTTCTATGACAGGACAAGATGCTAATGCTGCTGGTCGACGTCCTCGTGTCTCCCATGTTTCACATAGTGTACTACTTGGTTCCTTTGGTCCTGGGGACCAAAATAACGGTGGCCCCCCTGATATTAGTCGGGTGTGTTTGCTTGCTGGTTTTCCATAGTATGTTGTTATATAAACTGATGGTGATTTGGTAATGTAAACTTATTATATTCTACCGATTCCAGGTTATCGGGGCTGTTTTAGATTCCATTACCGGTGGGCCGAACTCCATGGGCGGGATGGGTGGAATTCCACCAAATATGCAGGTGATTTTTCTTTGCTCTTTTTGCCCTTTCAAGATTATAGTTAACGACATAATAAATATTAAAAAGAGATAACGGGATTTTCTTTGATTTTTTTGGTTGTCTATTCGTTTACAGTTCAATATGCCTACGCAAGCTACTCAAGGAAATGAAGCCGGAGCTAATGCCAACAATCAAGGTCAACCAGGAAACCCCAATCAATCTGCACCTCAAGGGACACATATTCCTTTTGGAGGAGGAATACCCATTCCAACACTTGCTACGGTACTAATACTTACAAAGACATTTTTTACAGTTTAAAAGGTTCCTTAATTTCTATATTTTCTTATGTTTCATTATTGGTTGAATGTTTTTTCTTCTCTATATTTTAGCCAATTCCCGATTCATTACACACACTCACTGAGTTTATGGATCACATGGAGCAAGCATTGTCAGAAAATGGTACTTTTATTACAAATATACATTTGCTTTTTATTTTCTGAATAATTAGTTTATATGAAAATTAATTTGGGAACTGTTCACAGGGTATCAGCCAAATCAACCTTCAAATGATGCTGAACATCCGCCGGCTGTGGAATTGCCTCCTAGTGCTCGTGGTGTACCGTTTCCTTCAGCTCTCGCAGTTGTTATGCGACATGCACAACGGCTTCTTAGTGGCCCTGTTATCGATTCTCTATCGGTACTTACTATCCTTTCACCTGATTTTGTGTTCCTTTTTGGTTTTTGTTCCTTTGTTTTAAAAATGTATTGGTTGTATTATTTGTTGTACTAGTAACATCCAAGGTCTTGAAAGACACCTACGTGTTAGTGGCGCACTAAGTGCCTCGTAGAAATTTTGTGATCTGTTACATTCTGATATACACCTTTATATTGGAGTCAATGAGTTATTATATTTAAGAGCTCAAATGATTTTTTTTTTTTTTTTTTTTTTTTTTTTTTTTTTTTTAAATGTTAATCTGAATTTGTGTTATTTACAATATGCCGCAACTTGTAGCATACTGCAGGCCGACTTGAGGAAGAGGCGACTTGCACTGACCCAACAGTCAGAGCCCAGATTCAGTCAGAAGCCATGCAATCAGGGCTTGCTATGCAACATCTAGGCGCTCTTCTGCTTGAGCTTGGTCGCACAATGCTGACTTTGCGTGTCGGACAGTCTCCTGTATGTTATCGTCTTATTATCTTTTAAGTGCTAATTGTCTTCTGATGATAATTCACTGACAATTGACTATGGTGTGCATGTTGCAGGCTGTAGCATCTGTATATGCTGGGCCTGCGGTCTACATATCTCCATCTGGTCCTAATCCTATAATGGTTCAGGTCTGTTATTAGCACTTCCATTATTTATTTATTTATTATTATTTTTTTAATGTATTTTTTCACTTGTAAATGTGAAATAAAAATTTAAACCAAAATAAGTGCCACAGGCAATTCAGCAATTTATCAGTGACACCATTTTTTCTCGTGCAGCCCTTTGCTCTACAAACTAATTCACTGTTTGGTGGTAATGCTACTTCCCCCAATTCTGCTTTCGGTCCAGTCGGTATTGGTGCTGTTCCAAGACACATAAATGTTCATATTCATGCGGGTATGTGAATACAGCTTATTCGACCAATTTAGTACTGGTCTTTTTCGCTAACATCCCGTTCATTTTTTATTTATTTTTTTCTTTTCTAGGAATTAGTCCAGGAGGGACTAATGCTGGAACAAACCAAGGAGGACGTGCTAATGGGACACCTAATGTTCCTGCAGGTAATTTTACTGCTATCACCTTCCACACAAACCTAGTATTTTTTGCATTTGCAACGGAGATGTTTGACCGTATTTTATCATATCGGTTATTGTAGCTGATGGTGGAGTTAATTCGCAAACTGATGGAGTTAATTTGCAAACCAGAGGGGTTGATGATAGCACAAGGACTGAGCATCAAGCTTCTGCAGGCCAACCAGAAGGAAGCGTGTCTATATCTGAGGGACCTAAAGTATGTTTCATGTTTCATGCAATTTTTATTAGTTTATTGTCTAAGTATTGGGTTTTGTGTTTGTTTTATAAGAGTGAGAATACTACTAAGCTACAGTATTTAGCAGGAAACAGTAGAGGCGGGAAACACAACATCAAGTAGCAGTGCAACAAAACCTGCTAATGAAGTAGAAGGCGCTTCATCATCGAGTCCAGTTACTGATAATTCTGGAAGTGCCTCAACCGTTCCTCTTGGACTTGGCTTAGGAGGGTTACAACCAAAGGTGTGCTCTTGTTCCCTTATTTTATAAATGGGTCAAATGGGTAGCTTAAAAGGAAATGGGCCAAATGGGTTGAACACGTCCAATGAGGCAATAATGCATAAAACAAAGTCCCACGTCATTGTATTTAAAAATTTAACTAATTTTTTGTAAAAAGTTTTGGACAAATAGGGTTTACAAGTCGTCAACCGACAATTCGTTCTGACCTATACAAAAAAAAAAAAAAAAAAAAAAAAAAAAAAAAAAAAAAAAAAAAAAAAAAAAAAAAAAAACTCATTTTAACTTGTTAGTGTTTCACCCACCCATTTTGCAACTTCTAGTAAGCTTTGCCATTATATTTATATCATTTGGTGCATGTCGTGTATGCTAAATTTGTCTTTGGATGTAATTTAGAAACGGAGTCAGCCAAAAAAACAAGAGACCACTAGTAGCAGCGTGCCTCCTGTTAATGCACCTACTTCTGTTGGTACTTCTAATCCTGCTGATGGCCAATTGGACCCTGCTGCAATGATGAATCAAGTTATCGCAAGTCCTGCTCTAGATGGTCTTTTATCTGGAGTTTCAAGTCAAACTGGAATTGGATCACCAGATGTCTTGAGGAATATGTTAGGTCAACTAACTCAGAATCCTGCGATGATGAACACAGTGAATCAAATTGCTCAACAGATTGACGGTAATGAGGGTTTGAGTAACATGTTTGCTGGTATGGGCGGCGGGTCCCATGGTGGCAGTGGTGGAGGTGGTGGTTTTGATTTGTCAAGTATGATGCAACAAATGATGCCAATAGTTGCTCAAGCTTTCGGTGGTGGGGGTTCGGGCCCAAATATGTTTCAACAACCACCTTCAATGAATCATGAACCTCAACCCACAAGTGCTAATGATCTTTCAAGTGATCGTGAGGTTTGTTATTGTCCCTATGAAAAAGAAGTTTCCTTAAATCGCAAAAAGGTTTGATCTTGATGGGGTTATATATTGCTCTTTTTTGTTTGTTGTAGGTGAATATTCAAGATTTGGTCGAGAAGATTGAACACGAGGAGTCACCAGAAGAAGTCTTTTCATCTGTAGTTGAAGCTGCTGCTTACTTGAACGACGATGCTAGCAATGCAGATGAGCTTTCTGAGATGTGTTTTGAAGAGGACCTTACTCATGTTAGTACCTGTTTTGTTAAAAATAATTGTTTTATTAGCATACACTGTGGGATATCAAAGACTAATGCATTTCTTTGTGTGCGTGTCAGGAATTTATGGAAATGTTGAAGCGGGATATTTCACGACGAGCTGAAGAAGAGGGGGAATGATGGTTGTGTTTCTTGGTTGTTTATGAGTATCATAGTTTTATGAAATTATTGTACAAATTTACCCGAATCATGAGGTACTGGTCTCTTCATGTGATTGCTTGTGCATCGAAATTAAAATGGTATATTTGGAACTTACTAGACGCCTGAAGGTTACCGAAATATCTGATCTTTACTCTGAGTGAATTTTGATTCTGGTTTTGATCAAATTTGTTTGGCATTTTTCGTTTGACCATTATTTTCCGGAAGTTAAGTTTGATACGACTGTGCAGTGTTTTATTTGTTCAAAAAACATGACTGATTTTGCCGGGGCATCAAACTTATATGAAGCTCTAGGAAGTCACAAAATCGCAGCTTAGTTTGGTTTAGACGAACTTGATTCTATTTTATAAAGTTAAGTTCTCGGGTATATCAAATGGGCTCGAGATGGATTTCATGACAGGCTTGTCTTATCGAGACTACTTGATCATAACATCATCAAGTACTATTGCTCATGTCTAACGATCAGCATCATAGAGTGAAATAAAATGGTATTCACTTTTGTTTTGTTGCATTTGGTCTAAACATTTATTCATATGTTAAATTATACTTATAGCATGGGTACCAACGCAAAGCAGCAGGTTCGGAGACGAATGTTGTTTATTGATTGTTTGATTTTATGTTTTTTTTGGCGAATATTGTTTAACAATTTTAAATAACGGATGATAGTTTTTAGACATTGTGTGTTTGTGTTGTTGTGAGAATGTGAAAAATTAATATGCTATATTTTTATATGCAAATTAAAAAAGTTACTAATTTTAACAATAAACATGCTGTATTAAATTGGGTGAAAATCATCAAATAGTAATCAAGTTTGAGATCTGTTTTAATTTGATACCTCAAACTTTATATCAACCATAAAAACAATTAAAGTTTCAAAACTATTATAATTCTTATGTAAGTTTTATATTAGCGTAACATGAATGTAACACTTCTCAAACTTGGTTATTATTTTGTGGTTATTATTTATGTTTAGCCGTGGATTAACGGTTTGTATATAAAGTTGGTTGGAATTAGTTAATTCAAGAGGTGAGTGTTTAAAATTAATGTACAACATGTTAATGCAAAGATGAATACTTTAAGCACACTAATTTTAGAAAATTACATAAGAGTGAAACATTTTTGAAACTTTAATGGTTTTTATGATTAGTATAAAGTTTGAGGTATCAAATTGGAACACTCATGAAAATGATTTGGAGACTCCATTTTTTGATTGGGACACTTAATTATGTGCATTAAACTGATATACCATGGATGTACATTGCTTTAACCGGTTGTATATATGAGTGTCCCGATCAATAAATGAAGTGTTGTGACAACCAGCAAATTAGGGAGCCATTTTGAAAACCTGCATTACGTTAAAGTTCGTTTATAAATTTTTATTTGAAATTTTATTCGTAACGAACTTGTAAGACCTATTTTATGGTTGTTTATACTTAATATCGTTATGGGATTTGAGATTTATTTAATGATTTGATATGGAGATATACATGGTGATTTATTTTGAATTCTCACTTGGTACTACGTTGACTCCGACACTAGGATAACCTAACAGAAATTTTATGTCTTGATTTTACGAGTACGACAATACTTATTTACTTACGGAACGTTTCGCGAGATATTAAACGTTTTGAAATGAGTTTCGGGTTTTGGACCGTGTATTTTACACTCACTCTTATTACCCACTATTATTATTATTATTATTATTATTATTATTATTATTATTATTATTATTATTATTATTATTAAAAAGAATTTTTTTTAGAGTAATAATACAAAAATCGTCCTTGTGGTCATCTCACCACACACACAAACACAATCACCACTCACCCTCACCAAACTCTCTCTCTCCCCTCTTCCTAACCCTAGCCGCCGCACCTAATTCCGGCCACCACCATCACACCGCCACCCTCATAACAAAACCACCACCACCATCTTGTTCATCATCTTTTTCCCTTTCATTTGGTATATAACATGCGCCATATAACCCTCCCTAACACCACGAATCTTATCAAATCCGATCTCAATCTTATTGTTTTTACTAGATCCATGAGATTCAAGGTATAAGAAGGCGAGTAAGCTCGATTTGGCACCTTGGGTGCCTCGATATGGTGATAACTCCGTGGGAACATGGAAGGTTTTGATGGGAATTGAAATGATATGTTGGGAAATAATGATTTTGATGTTAAAAATGGGTTTGGTATCCGGGTCTTGGTGATATCTCGATGGGTCGAGTGAACCGTGAGTCTTGGACTCACGGCTTGATGTGGGTTCGAGCCATATGGCTCGTTATTGTTCTTGTTGTGACCTTGGATTCTTGGTTTTCATGATTGTTTGCTTTGGAGTTTGACTAGACTCGATTGAGTCTTGATTTTTTTTGCTGATTGTTGTTGTTGATGCCGCGACCCAAGTGGGTCGATTTGGGTAGTTTTGTGTGGCTCATTGGAGCCTATTTTTGGTGACCTCTTGATCATTTTGGTCGAGTCTTGGTGACTCGTGTTGTATGCCAAGACTCAAGTGAGTCGAAAGGCTCGGGTTTGGCTTGGTAAACCAACCCGGAATTAGTCCTTGTTGATACTTTTATTTCCTTGTTATGTTTCATGTTAGCTTGATTGTTGTAATATTTTTGGTTCCGGCCGAATACTTTTGTTGGGTCGAGACCCTTTGTGGTCTCGACAATGGATTTAATGTGATATTGAGAAGTTGTTGACGAATGGTAAAGTGGGGACCGATTGTGAGACGGTCACTTAGATTGACGGAGATAGGTTAGTCGGGTGCCGTAGTCGGACCCTATTGTTGTAGCACGTGTATTGGGATTGATTTGGACGGAGTTGGATTGCTTATTTATGACTTGCTTATATTATCTTTGGACTTGGACAATGAGCCGAGAGTGATGACTCGGACATGTGACCATTTCGTGTGACTCGATAATGATTTATAAATTAAAACGCGAATAATAAAACTCGTAATAATATTATTGGTAATATAAACGTTTATATAAATATATAGACGTGAATAACGTATATATAAATATATAAATGCGTATATTAATAATAACAAAAATCACGAGTAGTATTATAACAATAACGCGACTAAATATATTATGCTACGAGAGTAGAGTAATATTATTGGAAGCGTTATTATGAATAAATATTATAAATAACGAGGAATTCTCGACGTTAACTAAATATTAAATGAAATAATATCTTTTATATATAACGAGGAAAACTATCGAGTTATACGGAGTCGTGGTCACTCGAGTCCAAGTGGGTTATTGTTTGTGACTTTTGTGTTGTCACAGATATATGACGATTAATATAAACATTTTCTATAACTAAATAACTTATTTAATCGACAGGTTAAACCGAGTTATTTGGCTATACGAAATGAGTATATTAATGGGCATCGTATCCAACGACGCCCGTAGGTTGTGGTATATGTATTAGGATAATAAATCACTATATATATATATATATATATATATATATATATATATATATATATATATATATATATATATATATATATATATATATATATATATATATATATCGTGGAATCTGGCCAATTTGACGATGTATATAAGGAATTTATTAGACTACGATATATACCATATAGTATTTTTGTGCTATGTGCTTTAGGTTGGGTATAATCTTGGAACGGTATGTTACGTAAATAAATATGGGGATTATCAATTCGACGGATTTGATAAACTTCAATGATTTATTTAAATAATATATTGGGCTAATATTAGACCTATAGATTGTTTTATTATTCTTTTGTATGACTTTTTGGTTTATTTGTGTCGACCCACCACCCGTATGAATACCAAACGTAAAACTCCAAACTAATACGAGAAATGGATTTTCGGAAAATAAAACGGAATACGTTCGGGTTTGGGAATATTCGATTTTGAGGAAATGATGTCTGAACGAGTTGATATTGTTAGGTCGTGCCGAGTCCGTAGTTGCCGTCTTGTGAGTTACTATACGTCTTACTTCTACCGAGTTCTTATTGCTGATTTCTGGACTTGAGGTGAGTCATAGCCCCACTTTTTACTCTTGAACTATGTTTTCAATACTTGGGGTGAGAAACGTGCAAATTATTTTATGTGGACTATTATCGCTTTTATATTCTTTCTAAAACTTGCTATGCGTATGGACTAGGATCTATTGTCAACTTTAGTCACATAGTTTTTGTGTGTACTATTCAAGGTTGGCTTATTTGGATATTGGTGAATTGTCAACTTTAATCACATAGTTTCGTGTGTACTATTCAAGGTTGGCTTATTCAGATACTATAGTGTGCACCTATAGGTTATTAATACTTCGGAGGTTATCCGAGTATTTATGATATTGCGGGGGTTACCCGAATATCTATGTTGGAGAGGAGGGTATCCGCAGGTTTTTAGTGAATCCTTAGTCTAGCTAGCAAGCGTTTTGCGTATATGTCCACTATATTGAATTATGAATTTAAACCTATGATCTCACCAGCGAAAGCTGACTTTTAGCACGTTTTCTCAGGTAATTAAGTGACGATTTGGATGCTTGGATTGGAAGGCTCGGCTACGGCACCTAGTTTACGGATCTATTTTTCTAAACTCTGATATTTAATTGTGGACCTACGTTTATTTCTTTTGGGCCTGACTCTGAATGATGTTGGGATAAATGTAAACTTTTAAACCCCGTTTTGGTTGTGTATTTCTTATGTTTACTTTATCTCGTTCTGTTATGTCTTGTGTTGGATACCAATCCCCGTAACACCCCGAAAGCTTGTTGAGTCTTCCGCTGTACCAAATTTTGGGGGTGTTACAGATTGGTATCAGAGCCAAGGTTATAGAGAACTAGGTAAATAAACACCTAAACTATAACCGATTTTCATAGAAAACGATCCTCGACCATTGCCCGCCAGCCCGCCAAGCCGAAGCATCTTCGATTATCTTGAGGTATTATGAGATAATGATTGAAATGAGATATTTGAAATGACTTGAGATTATGGGATATATTGATTTAGTGATAAGATGGCGTTTCGAGGAATTATATGATTTATTTGTTTTATAAATGTTTTAGTAATGCGGTATTTGAAATTCTTTATTAAGATTATATGATTGAAATTATATGAGGATTTTTGATATGGTATTTTGAGTTTGCGATTTAGTTGTTTTGAAACACTTACACCTACCCTACGCCGTTGTCACAGACTATGGCCTCCCATATGCCCGATGTTGTTGAGGATATTCTTACTGCACCGGTATTCCCAGCACAGTTCACTATGGCACCTGATGATCCTTACCAGGTTGCCATGCATTCAGCTACTGTGTCACCGACAACTTCTACTTCAGCACCGCCTGCTGCATCTACGCAGGGACCCTCATCTTCTCTAGGGATCCCTGGTACATCGAGGCAGCTTACTCTTCATCAGGCTTTGGCTCGTGTGGCTCCACGCTTTGCCCACCGAACTACGACACGTATGTCGGTACGCCCTACTTCACCACCTTTACATTTGGATGCTCACTCTCTTCTGTCAGAGGCACCACCTACATCATTGCGTCGTCGTCCTAGATCACCTACCACATCTCCACATGGTTCACCTATTAGGAGACGACGATTGATGACGTACTCTTCCGATGAGGAGGAGGAGGAGTACGAGGGTGAGGATGAGGCTGATGACCCTCAGGAGGCTGAGCAGGGTGATGATGATGACCCTGAGGAGGAGGATGACCCTCAGGAGGAGGAGATGCCTGATGATGATGATTTGTTAGTGCCACCAGCTCAGGTTGAGGAGCCTGATTCACCTATACAGCCGATAGAGCCTGTTTCACCTGATCATCCATTCCTGTTTGATTCACCACCTGGTATTCCCGTGGCGTCGGACGCGCCATCTGATGTGTCTGCTGAGTAGACAGAGTTAGGTGAGACTGGTAGGTTGTGGGCTCAGATTACTGCACAGGGCGAGAGGATCTCGCGGATGTCTGACCGACTTGAGAGGGTTATTGGAGAGTTTATCGCGGATCTGAGAGTTGATGTGACTGTGGTTGAGGGCAGGACGACTGAGATGAGGAGAGTTGTGATGGAGATTCACGAGCATATTGGGAGTTTACAGCGAGGTTTTATTACAACTCGAGAGGCCGACCGCAAGTTATGGCAGAGGAATGCCAAGCTGGAGAAGGAGGTGGCAGACCTCAAGAGAGACAGCGA